>JAEANM010017395.1:748-12967 GCA_017656035.1 Myanophis thanlyinensis | reverse complement strand
CACACACACACACACACATATTGCATATAAACTTTGTGCATCAGTCAGTCAGCCAAGAAAGCTAGGGATCAGAGGGTAGCAGATCCTTTTTTAGTTAATAAGAACTCCCCCCCCCCTCTCTTTTTAATGAAGCTTTTTATTTGCAACTTGGAATAGCGTATCCTCATAAATTCTTTGCTGAAAAATTTGGATGTTTTTATGCCGACCTTTTCTTACCCTGGCTATATATGCCTTGAAGCTGAAAATTTGCTAACATCTTCTACCATCTCTGTTATGTTTTGTTTGCTAAAATATAAAATAGCTACAAGCATTTTGGTGCTACCCTACTATAGCCTAGGGCTGAAACTTTAATCACCTCCAATTTCAAACCAATTAAAATCTAATCTTCTGTTCAAATGTGGAATTACAAATTTACATCAAATCATGGCACCTTTGGATGTCAAATTTGAATCAGATCTTGGATGTGTCAGTAAATCAGTGAAGCCTGATTTAAAAACTGGCAGCCATAATTCTGCCTCCACCAGGGATCCCCAACGCCTGGGACATGACCTATTAGTAACTGGGCCACACGAGTTGAGCTACATGTGCACACGTGTATGCCAGCCCACTACTCACAGGGCACAGTTCCCATCTTCCTCTCTCCCAGCCATGCCACCATGCTGCAAAGCTTGGGGACTGCTGGTCTACACATTAGAAATCCACTAGTTTTAATACTGGGGGGAACTCATTTCATTCCTGTTCCAGATCATAATTTCTCAGCAGTTTCTAGAAATAAATCCTCTAAACCAAAAGTGATTCCAGAGAGTCTAGACATGGCCCTCTGAATGCAATATCTTCCGGCCATCTTGCACTATTTCTAATTCAGAGAATTTAGTTGTGCAAAGCAGTGAATTGCCTTGAAGGAGGCTTGGTGTGATCCGAAAATTTTTGTTCCTTTCCCCAGTCAGTAAGTTTGGTGCACAGCATGCTTTCATGCATTAGCAAAACTCATACTTTGCAAATCACGGTTTGTTGAACAAGCCATTGTGGATTTGTTTGCACATAGAATTAGGCCTTCATGAATGGGACCACACATCACACTAGATTAAACTACATTACGACAGTGTTTAAACATGAAGAATTTGGCAAACTGCCCCATGCATGCTTATTCAAATTCTCATAATGTTAAAAATTTGGACTTATTTACTTAGGAGTAAGCATCACTGAATTCAGTGGTATTTAGTTCTGAGTAAATAATTTTGATGCCTGGTAATTGGGACCAGTTAAGCAAAGAAAAATGTTCTGGGCTTTTCACATGCTTCTTTTCATTAAATATTTGGCTTCTGTCTTTTGCTGTATGAAATACTTCAAATAATATTCAAGGAATAAATGTGCAACAATTAATTTCGGCAAGAGTCACCAGCAAATTCCACTTAATACCTTCTGTAGAAACAATAAGGGTGGAGGAAAGTGGAATATATATTTTTTTCCTGTGTGTCAACATTCTCTCTCAGTGTACTTCATTAAATCAAGATGATATAAGCCCCAGAAGGCCAACTGCAAATTTTAAAGCTGTATTGATTTAACCTTCCCTCTGTAAATATTTCATAGATCTGTAATGTGTAAATGTGGTCCCATGCAGGACAGGAGATGGCACTTTTTCTCTTAGTATTCAGAAGGGATATATGACAAGTTTTATGATGCTATTTAGAAAAATATTATATATAAAAATGCATGTGGCATATGGTTGGCATTGAGACTGATGAGGCACTTGTGGCAAACTGCAAGAAACATAACATTCATTTCTCCATCCAGATTGAATATATTTTCTTAGCATGATTCAGTAGATGTTGGAACTTACTCATTTTGTATAGGAGGAAAGAAATACAGAAATATTAACCAGAACGCCGACATTTTGGAAAGGGCAATGAAAACTGGTCATCCTCCCACAGATCATTCTAGAAAATACCATCAGGCATGCAACCAATAAATACATTATTGTTTTCATATTTATTTATCATATTGAAACTTCCTCTCTGATTCCATCCTGGGGTTCTTTAACATCAAACTTCTTATCTTTTTTTTTTTTTTGCTTTCTTTCCTTTCCTTATTCTTCCAGATCTTTCCTTCCTTCATATCATGAGATCCACAGGTAGTTTTTTTAAATAACTAAATAAAGGGAGCCCTAAGCATGTCATCAAAGTTTCATATTTTTTTTTGTGCATCTATCTAGCATAAACACCTATGAAAACTGCTGGTTTTGATTGAGCATTCAGTACTGCCATCCTGACTCTCTCTTTTTTTAAATCCTTCTTCTTTATAACATTATTCTTGAACAAAAGTCCTCTGTACAAGATAGCCTTCAACTTATAATCACAATTAGGACCAGAATTTCAGTTGAAAGTCATTTGATCACCATTTGTGAGTTTGACAACTGGTTTCCGACATGTGAAGTTAATGGAGAAAAACTGAAGTAAATTCCAAGTTGCGGTTATGTGATGTCTCACTTAACAGCCACAAGGAAAGTAGCATCATGGCACGTTCATGTTCCTTCTGCAGGCTAAACTTACCCAATCATTGTCCTGGCTGTGGCTTTTACTCCTATCTCTCCAGGTGATTTCCCCCCCCCCCCCTCAATACCATTACATCCTGTGTTTGATTCTAGGGATGAAAAGGATTGGCAGCAGTGGTAGCGGGAGACACAATCCATTGAAAAGCAAGCACGAAATATTTATCACAAATCTGTCATTCCAGACCCCTTTAGATATCGATGGAAACAGATCGCTTTGATTTCTTTTCTAAAATGCAAGAGTTGATCCAGAGATGCTTAGAGGAGATGAAAAAGAAGAGTTCCACAATCAACCCTATGATTATTTCTTTTCTATTCTGCCAATGGAAGCATTTTCCAAATTGGCTCCTTTTGACTGTCTGCATCTTTTGAGCTCCAAGGGCAAGATTTGCTTGGCATTGTTTAAAGGCCCTGTTTGTTTATTACATCCAAAGGTGCAAAAAAAAAAAAAAAAAAAAAAAGGGGCAGAAGATAACAAGTAACTTTATTGGAAGTTTATTGCTATTGGATGTAGTGAGGGCTATTCATCTGAACTGACCCAAGTAGATTTATTATAAGGTAAGCTTAGCGCTTAAGGAAAAGCTCATTCGGCAGAAGTTTCACTGCAGTCAGTGTTTAATGTCTCCTTCACACACTAGCAGCAATTTTAGCTTGTCTCTTGACATTTGTATTGATTTGCAACTGAAGTAAAATCTGCAATATTAGTGTTGTCACTGCCCTTGACTTGACTTAGCCCTAGCTTGTAGCATACATGCTGCCATCCATGCAAACTGACTAGTTCATTATTTGGGATATTTTTGTGTTGACAAATATATTATACCTACAAATCTAAGAATTAACAAGCAATCTCTCTTGTTATTTTTTTCTCTACTTGGAAACGGAAAGATATTTAATTTCTTTGCTTTGAAACAGATCCTGAAACGGGGATGAGGGATCAATTTATTTTGTTTTTCATCCAGATTATAAATTGCTTTATTGTACAAAAATGTTGCAAAAGCAATAAAGGTGTATGAAAATTTTAATTTGTGTTTATTTAACAAAGCGAGTCTCAAAGTATTGTACTTCTAAAGCTGTCTTTATGACACGTAGTCATTTCTAAATGTGTTTTGAAACTCCATAATTACTGTGACCCGTAATGATATTTATTGATTGGAAATTGTGGTCGGGCATTATCATGACCTTTGTGACCATCTGCACACACATACATGTACATCGACCAATTGGAGAAGTGCCAGAGTGTAAAGGAGGGACCAGAAAGGATGTGGAAAGCAAAGGACAAAGTGGTCCCACTAATGGTAGGAGAACTTGGGGCTGTGACTCCTAAACTGGGGGCGTGGCCCCAACAAATCCTCAGTCCTATCGGAGCTCTCTGTCCAGCAGAACCTTCAAATTCCCAGTCTTCAGTAGAAGACCTGAGATTGAGGAAGATACAGACCAATCATAAGATTGAGAAGGAAATGTATGTGTATTACATATATGTACCACAGTTCAGACATGCTTTACTAACCATTTTTAAAAGACATGTCCATATGGAATAGTTTTTTGCCTCAGCACCAGTTCACTATGGAGGCAGCCTAAATGCTTCCTTGGCTTTTCCAGTTGAACGGCTTGTTTTTTATCTCCTTTCTACATAAATCTTGGGGTAAGAAACTTCTTCAATGTCTCATTTGCTGAACTCTATTAGCTGTATGATATTGATACCCCTTCCCCATCAGTCACAAAACCTTGTTCTCTCTTGCCATTTTGATGTGATTAATAAGAAATAGCTAAGATAGAAGGAGCTGAGGTCTTCTATTTACTCCAGTAAACTCCTCCAGGATGGCACACACCTATCTGAGTCCAGGTAGGTGATAGAGCCAGGTTTTAAGGCCTTTATGGAACACCAATCCCAGGAGTGAACAACTGGATCCATCCATGAAGAGTTCAACTAGCCACTTTATTGTTCATGCCTATTACACAAGAATGATCCCAGGCTGGCAATTTGCACCTGGGCCAGACTAGATAAGATTCAATGTCCAACAGCCAAGAGGGTTGGAGTGGATCTTACCTTGGTTATGATATTCCAAAGATTGGATGCCAAGGAAGAAAAGGCTCTTCACTTGGATCCTGCCAACTGAAATACCTAGAGTGGTGGCAAACCTTTTATGTCACTGTGTGCCAGACTGTGTGCCGGAAGGGCATGCAAAACCATCCCATGAGCAATGTGCAGCCCTGCTAGCTCTTCATCCCATTCCTGCACACCGATGCAGGCCATCCAGCTGGCTTTCACACATGCAGGAGTGCCGAAACCCGGAAGTGCAGCATCCCAGCACACACGCATGCTCCAAGAGCCATCCATCTGGGCTTCTGGTTCCTGGCATGCATGCGTGACAAACAGCTGGCTGGTGCGCTTGCTCACACCAGAAACTGGACGTTCGGCTCTCAGAGGACATGTCATGCTGGGACGCTGTATTACTAGGTTTTGGTACTCTCACATGCGTGGAAGCCAGCTGGCCGGCATGCATAGGTGTGCAGGAATGGGACGAGGAGCCAACATGGCTGAATGTGGCTTTGCGTGCCACTTCTGGCACAATTCCATAGGTTCACCACCATGGACTTAGACCAACAGCATCTACAACATGTCCCTCTTTTTGTTTTGAGTGGGATTAGGGTTAGGACTAGGAACCCCTTGGTGTGAGATGGTTCCTGCTCACTACTCAGCATTTGCTTGACCTGATCATCACCTTCAATCATCAACTTTATTTGGAACTTAATTCATATATAGGAACCAGGAAATTGCAGATTCCTGAACTGTATCATGAAAGGCACATTTAATTATTGGCTCACTTGCATCACCATACACAAAATCCCAATTTAATTCCACTCATGATAATTTCTCTGCAATTCTCCTTTGAATGAATCTCTACAACAAATTATCTTTATTCAATCTGAGTAGAAAATTCTAGGAAAAAGTCTTAGATTTGTGTGGCTGTTTGCCATGTCACATCATTGGAGTATGGTCTCAATACACAGTAATATTTTTAAGCTACTTGAAATACTTAATCAAATGACATTCTGCAGCATGTAACATACAGATGACTTTTTTGTTATTACTTTTGTTAACTACAAAATAAATACTCAATCATTCATACCTTGTTCCTTGAGTTTCAGAAGCAAAAGCCTGACATTTACGCTTAAATATTTATTCATATTTGAAACAGCATGATTGCATAATAGCATGAAATCCATGAAAATACAGAGACAGTATAGTCTGATGTTTTGATTAGCTATATGCTAACCTAAGAAGTAGGAAATGGGGATTGCCATCAGTTGAGTCATTCCGTGTATTTGGGGGGGGGGGCCCTCTGCCTAAGTATAATGTTTAATATGATCCCCTCCCTCCCCTAAGAATCTGAATTAGAGAAATGCATTATTTTCATCTCCCATTTGCATAGTATTATTTTAACAGTAACCTTTTTGCAGCTTGGCTCAGTACAATCAGAAAGCAGATCAATTACTTGTTTAAAACAACCCTACATTTTAATTGCCTCGTCAAACCAATATAATACAATTATTTGGGTTTACCTTAAGAAACAATAATAAAAAAAAAAGGATTTCCTGCCCCAGCACATTTTATCTCCTCTAACTTGTTTTAAGTATGAAAGCATCATTTAGAACTCTGTGTGTGTGTGTGTGTGCGCGCGCGTGCTCACTTTCTGATACTGGTTTAATAATTAACAAGAATGGCTCAGTTTTTCTGATGGAGGTAAATGTTGTGTTTCAGCGAGGATACGTGATATCCTTTTAGAGTCATGGATTGAGATAGGAATCTAATCTTTCTTACACCCGCACCCCTCCCCAGTACCCTGGTTTCTTTTTCTTGTTCTTAAAAAAGAAAAAAAAAGGCCAGCAATTGTTACAACCTTTGAAAGGGTTAAAGGATTCCAATTAGCTTGCGGGTCATGTATCACACTTGAAGTGCCTAAGCTTAAGGACACACTTCATTGAACTCCATCTAGCAGACTTCATGCTTATGAAGATGTTCCTCTTGATTGCTTTTCATCTAGGCTACAAAACGATTTGGTTGGAGGCTGACATTGATTAAGTGCAAAAGAACCGTGTTTTACTGTGACAGCTGCGAGGCCTCTGTCAACAAATCAATGTGGTTTTTTTTTTTTTGTCTTCTTAACTCTACCATTAGCATCCTGCTGTTCCTAGAGATGAAAAACATCTCTATAGCTGCCTTTGTGATTGACCATTTTCTTATTTTTTTTCCCTCATGTAAACGTTATGGAGAAGAATGGGCCAACCTTGTATTTTGAAGTATTGGGTACTTTAGAATACCTAGAAGGGCAGGAGACTTTTAGCTTGTTACAAGAATTAAAAGCCATTTGCCCGTGAAGTAATGTGCCCTCTATGTTATAAAAAAAATATGTAACTGGCATGGGGGACAATGAAACTACTTATTTTCAAAATTCGGTTTAGTGTTTATTTTCTAAAAAGAAAAGAGCTGTTCTTTTTCAAAGCAATCTGGAAGTCAAGATTCCAGACAGATTCAATCAAAGAAAATTACTATCCGACATAAGAGCTATTCTCTCCTTAATCATTATTTCATTTATTCTATTGTTAAGCCTTACTGGCACAAAGCCGTTGAGGTGCTTTACACTTTGCTTACTTTTATCTTTAAGAGTTTCATATCTATATCAATAATTATCTTGATTTTGATTATATATCTAGCCAAAGGAAGATATACCTATCAAGGACACCTGACAGCATCTGTTACAACTTGTTGTTGTTAGTTGTGAAGTTGTGTCCGACTTATTACAACTACCCGGGGCATCAAACAAGACTATACACGGACACATCTCTTATTTAATTGTTATATATATATTTTATATAGATGATATTTCCCAGCCAAGCACTTATATTTAATGGCTCAGTTTATATAGTGCACCAACAAATGTCTTTTAGTCTGGTTTTAGTATGAGTTGATGAGTTGTATGGGTTGGTTCTGAATTTCATCAAGAGCCCCCCCCCTCCTCCAGATCTACATTTGTGAAAATATATAGGCTGGTGCTAGATGACAGCAAAGAGTTTCTATAACTTCTTGCTGCCAACGTGGCTACCTGAATATTTGCACCTCAGATCTGGTAGACTTAATTGACTCTTCCTTTAAATCTTATGAAATCAAAGAAAATTAAATTATTCAAGTGATTTTAATGAATCTGCTATAAATCTGCTAATAATCAAGGATTAATTAAATCTGATACTAATCCAGATTGCAAAACTGTAGTATATATCTGATCACAGAGTATTATCCTAGTTCTTTTATTAACATTTCCAGAAGATTTCTCAACTTACGATGATGATGTTATTCATTCAGTCGAAACCAACCCTTGGTGATTCTCTGAGCCAGGTCTCTCCACATCTTCTGATCTTGCACTATTTCTTTGATTTCTCAACTTACAGGCCAGTCTCAAATATTTCATCCTTGGGTAATATGACTGAGAAAATGGTAGCTTCCTAACTTCAGATGTGTCTGGATGGAATTTTCTGATTTTCTGGTCCTACTTTGTCCTAGAATTTTGTTCAAGGATGTGGTGCTTAGTTTCCTTTGGTTTCTTTTTGTTTATGACTTGTGCCAGAAGCTAGATAGAAGAAGGCACAACACTGCCAGTTTTCCTAGCATTTTAAAATATTTTTTTATTGAAAACATTAATACCAATCACAAGAACTAATGCAAACTAAAATAGAACAAAGGAAAAAAAGAGAAAAAGAAAAGAAAAGGCTAAAAGTGTCATAAGAAAAAGAATAGAAGAAATTAGGAAAAAAAACCTCAAAAAGTATATAAAGAAGTAAGAAGAGGCTTCTGATTTTCTTCACAGCAGTTAAGTGTACAATTATATTTTAACCTTTCTCTCTTACATCATGACTCTCTTCTTTCTACAATCTGCCTTGTTTTATTCATCAAAATCACAAGCTCATTTTTTTTAATTCCATGTTTATAAAAAAAGTCCATAAAGGTCTTCTAGTCACAAATATCAGATCAAATCAAATCAAATTTTATTCATCACATGCACAGACATACATAGTACGAAATGCAGTGAAATGTGTATTATTATATTAAATAAATATACAGATTGCCCCTTTTCTAATCAAAAAAGTCACTTCTGCCAGTTTCATCTACCATCCTTCCATGGTGGGTAATGTTGACACCCCTCCCCCGGTCTTTGTGCCTATAACAAAGTTTTTTGGGAACTGAAAAAGAAGGGGGAATCAGAATATTATGATACTTGGAATAAGTTTTATCAATGGATACAAAAATATAATAAGGATGAATAGAGTGCAAATATACCAATAACATGAATGTTAACGAATTAGTAATATTTTTTCTGTATGTATGACAAAGTAACGCCAAAATGTTTGCACCGTGTTTGATATTTACAGTTAGAAATAATAAAAATATATTTAAAAAATATATATATTTCCTGGAGTTTTAGTACAGTTCAACAGCACATACCACGGCATCCTTCTGAGCCATTTGGTTTGCTTGGGCCTCAGGGCTGTTGTTTTGAAATGCTTATCCTTCCTGTTGGATCATGTAGAAGGGATGATGAAGGGAACTGTAGTATAACACCTAGATCTCTGACTAATGGTATCCCTCTAATTCTGTGTTTCTCAACCTTGGCGCCTTTAAGATGTTTGGACTTCAACTCCCAGAATTCCTGCTATCCGTACTTGTGTGCGGCTCCTCCAAGTGTGCTGCATGTGCAATCACACCATCTGTGTAAAGCTGGCTGGGGAATTCTGGGAGTTGAAGTCCAAACATCTTAAAGGCGCCAAGGTTGAAAAACACTGCTCTAATTCCTATGTATCCCCAATGTAGTTCAACATTTACTTAAAACAACTGGGGTCATCAGTTGCAGGTTTGTAGTGGGATACCATTAATACAGGTAGTTCTCGATATATACCAGTTCATTTAGTGATTGTTCAAAGTTAAAACAGCACTGAAAAAATCGACTTATCACCATTTTTTACATTTTGTACCATCCTTTTTGTGATCAAAACTCAGATGCTTAGCAACCAGTTCATATTTATAACCATTGCAGTGTCCTGGGGTCAGGTGATCCCCTTTTGCAACTTCCCGACAAACAAAGTCAATGGAGAAGTCAGATTCACTTAACAACTGTGACACTAACTTGGCGACTGCAGTGATTCATGCAGCAACTGTGGCAAGATGAAAGGTGGTAAAATGGGGCTCACTTTACTCACTTAACAAATGTCTCACTTCAGTCTTGGGCTCAGTGCTGGTCATAAGTGAAGGACTACCTGTATACTCATGATGCCATTGTTCTTTGTCTTGCAATTCCAAGGCAGCAAGCTGTATTGTTGAAAGAGGTTTAATCTCATCAGTAATAAGATGGATGAGGAAGAAAAAGTTGAAACTATATACAGACGAAAGGAGAGGTGGTGTTTCATTAAATAAATTAAAAAAGCTGGACTCTGGAGTTAAGGTGTTGCTTACTCTGGATGGAACTGTTCTCCCCAAGGGGGGAAAAAACATATTTACAATTTACGAATGCTGCTGGCTCCCTAGCTATTATTAGATTGGTAAGTGACATTATGGAGGGGATACATTTGCAGAATTATGGTTGGCATATCTATCTTGATCCTTACTAAGCTAGACATACTTAGCAACAGTTATTTATGGCTCAGTTACCACCCACCTTATTACAATATGCTAAATGTAGTGGTATTCTTGTATGCAGGGATTGCAATTAATGCAAAATAAGTTGGCTAGACTGGTGATCAGTAAAAGAAAGAGGAATCACATTACCACTATATAATGAACCATCTGGACTGGCTACCACTTATCTAACTAGCATAGTTCAAGTTGTTGATATGGACCCTTAAAATCATTAATGACTTGAAATCCAACTATGTACAGCATGAGCCTTTCTGCTATGAATCTGCCTGGTACTTAGATCAGTAGGAGAGGGTCTGTAGGATGAAACATTGTCCTATATGGCTTCCACTTAATAGCAGTGTCTCCCAAGGCAGTGTTTTAGGACCCACACTCTTTCTGCTTTACGTCAATGACCTATGTGATCATATTAAAAGCAGCTGTGTCCTCTTCACTGATGATGTAAAATTATTTAACACCACTGAAAATACTGCTGCCCTACAAAGTAACCTTGACTATGTGTCAGAATGGTCACGCAGTTGGCAACTCCAAACCTCAACTAATAAATGCTCTGTCCTACACACTGGCAAAAAATAAATAAAAATTCAGAACACCAAATGCAAGTTGGGCAGAAACAGTCTCACAGACAACCCTCACTTTGTCAGGGACCTAGGAGTACTCATCTTAAATGATCTAAGCCCCAGAACTCCCTGTAACAGCACTGCCAAAAAGGCATTAAGAGTTGTTAACCTAATCTTGCAAAGCTTCTTCTCCAGTAACATTGTACTGCTAACTAGGGCATACAAAACCTTTGCCAGGACAATTCTTGAATACAGCTCATCCGCCTGGAATCCACACTGTATATTGGACATTAATACGATTGAATGGGTTCAGAGGTATGTCACGAGAAGAGTACTCCACTCCTCTACTCACAATAGAATCTTTTACACCACCAGACTTGAAATTCTGGGCTTGGAAAATCTGGAACTACACCGCCTGTGGTCTGATCTAAGCAGAGTACACAAAATTGTCTGCTACAGCATCTTACCTGTCACCAACTACTTCAGCTTCAACCACAACAATACATGGGCAAACAATCAATACAAACTCAAGGTAAACCACTCCAAACACAATTGCAAAAAATATGACTTCAGCCACAGAGTGGTCAATGCCTGTAATGCTCTACCTGATGCCGTTGTTACAGCCTCAAATCCCCACAGCTTCAATCTCAAACTGTCTACCGTGGACCTCACCCCATTCCTAAGAGGTCCATAAAAGTGGCATGCATAAGCACACCAATGTGCCTACTGTCCCTGTCTTACTGTCCCCATTTATCTGTACTTACTTCCTTTGTTTATGTTTATACCTATACCTGCTGTCTTGTACATGTTTGACAAAGAAATAAAATAAAATGAAATAAAAATAATCTGGAAAGTAGTGAAAGCAGGTGTCTTCTTCAAAGCGTTTAACTCCATTTATTTCATATATTTAACTTGAATTCTGGTTTGTTCTAATGTTTCAGATTATATTTATTTTGTTTATCATTGATTGCTGAAGAAACAGAAGTCTTGATTGCTGAAGAAACAGAAAGGTGGTGCAAGGTTGGGATAAACAAGTAAAATTGAATCTGACTCTCGGAGCTCTTTCTTCCAATCATGTTCTGAGAAAAAATGCAGAAATTGTTAATTTTGTTATAGTTTATATTTACAATGGTTGATATTACTTGGAAAACTATTTCGGATAGAAAGTCAGTACATAAATCAGGTTAATAAATAATAAACTCATAAACACTTATGCTGGTTATATGTCAATAAAGATTCTCAGTCATCCAGACAGAGTTGTCTGGGAGTTGAATCATTTCAATTTTTTTTTCTTTTGGGGTTTAAAACAATTTACTACTTATCAATCTGAAGAAGTTACTTGGATAAGCAGCAAAACATTTCAAATTTAAAAAAAGGAAAGGAAAGGAAAGGAGAAAGAAGAACAAGGAAGGAAGGAAGGAAGGAAG
>JAEANM010017394.1:0-12967 GCA_017656035.1 Myanophis thanlyinensis | reverse complement strand
TGTAAAATTACTAAATCTAAATTGTAAATTTCTTCTTTAATGTTAAGTGGTCATACAAAGCATTTCACTGCATATTGCACCATGTATGATCATGTATGTGACAAATAAAAATCTGAATCTGAATCATTTGGACACCTGCTGCGCAATTTCCTGACACCAACACCCCCAGTTGCAGTCGTTAAGCAGTTGCGCAGGTCACTAAGCTAACGGAATCTCAGTTACAGGGTGGACAGAGTGGACTCTGGGGGCGAGAGCCCGGATGGCTTCACTTGAGAACTGAAAATCCTCCATGCTGAACTCCAAACAGGATTTTCAGCCCCTAAAAGAGAGATAGGCAGCTTGTGTCAAGCCTCCCTGGGCCTTCCCCACAACCCTGAGGCACATACACTCCTTTTCTTACCTTGCTGCCTCTCTTCTCAGGAGTTGAAAACCTTTTTGAAAATTCTAAGAAGGATTTTCAGCCCCTGAGCAAAGAGATACTTGCACGTTGGCCTGTGCCAGGCTTCCCAGGGTCTCTTAGCTATCTGAGGCGCCTTACCTTCATACCAAGCTGCCTCTCTCTTTGAATTTCCACTCGCTCCCTTCTCTAGGGGCTGGCTGAAAGAGATGCATGCCGAAAGATGTCAGCTCCCCTCTGTGCATAGAAGGGAACTCCTTCAGCAGGGTGCAGGAATGGAGCTCAGATCTTCCATGTCAGCTCCAGGCAATGGAGAACCTCTCATAAGTGTGACATGGAATGAATTGAATTCTGTGCTTTTGATTATGTAGAAGAAGAAAAATTGGAAGGTAAAGTGTTTTCCTTTGTAGCAGGTCTCTGGACCATTTCCAGAGCTTTAACTTTTGCACGCTAATACCAAAAGCCAGACCCACAGATAGCAAAAGACATATCCCTAGATACCAGAAGTCATAAAAGGGCCAAATTCTATTTCTGTAAGTAAGATACATGGTTGTATTCTGCAAATGAAAAAGAGCCAAGGGAGTGGTAGTGACTCACCCTCAGATTAAAATGGCAACTTGGGACTCCTGTCACCCATTTCCCTGTTATATTTTATGATTAATTATCACCCATTTATAAACTTGTCAGCTTTGGGTCTACAGCCATTAAAGAAAGATGATTGACAGATTGCAGATGTTTGGCTTTTCAGCCAATGAGCCCCTTGTGACTATTACATTGCTAGTATTTCCTTTCCTGATCTGTTTTTAACACATGCTGGTCTCTGACTGAATAATATAAGCCATGCAAATCTTGTGCATCGAACTGCAAGTTACATCTCAACCTTATACACTGCTCTGAAGTTCTCAAATCTATTCCTGGAATTTTTGAATACATGACAACTGTTTCTTTCCCCTAATAGTTCTCCTTTTGCCTTGCCATGTGAAAGCAATTGCAAACATTTACAAAGCAAGGTCTGCCTCTCTGAAGACATACAGCAATTACCATAATGTTTGCTTTGTGGGCCAACCTTTTCTAACTTGATGTTCTTCAGATGTGTTCAGACTACAACTCCCCAAATTCTCAACTAATATGCATTTTGGTTGTATTATCTGGGGATCTATAATCCTAATTCACATACGGGATGCTCAATTAGGAATAGTCAAGGTTATGGTAGGAATAATAAGATGTTAACATGCTACATTTTGTTGTTTAATGATATATATTTATTGTACTTATTTCAGACAATAGCTTCATTAAGATGGCAATTTGAATACAGTATATTCATCCATCCAGGAAAAACTTCATCTTGGATTTTATTTTCCTTTCCCAAAGAAATAGTTAACATGATAGTGTTTTTGCTGATACAGGACATTGACCCATTAATGCATTAATAGTTAGCACCTTCTTAACACTAATGAAAGCAATTACTGAGAATAGTGTTTTTTTTATACAGTACCAGCAAGATTGTGTTCTGTGTAAAATAAATATTCTTGGCTTCCCACCATAAATAGAAAAAATACAAGTGAATTGCAGAATCTGATTGATCAGCAGTGTGTCTTAGCTAAATAAGAGCTAAAATAAATCTGATCTCTGGAACTAGAAATCCCATTGAACTCAGAAAGGCTTTCCTTTGAGCAAGCATCCTTAACCCTTTCTATAAAAAGGGTGGGATCTTTGTTTTGTGAAGCTCATCTTAGGCATTACATAAAATTGTATGTAATTTGTCCATCTTCCATGCAGTTCCGTGGTTTGCTTTTAAGGCTAGATGGGGACTGAGCCCTGGCATTTTCACTTGATTTTCAATGGATTTCAGCATTTCCCTGTCTGGGGATTAAGGGGAGGAAGGAGTGCTGTACTAATATGCTTTCAGATGGTACTTCTTTTACTACAGAAGGTGCCCCAAGGAATGCTAAGGCTTAATCAGAATTGGCAACAAAGCATCCCGTTGATCTCAGGAGCACCTATGATATCTTCATACTCAACACATAATGAAACTCTATTTGTTGGTTGCAGGCCTACCAGAGGAGTTCAACATTGACTAGAGATAACCTTAATTCTCAATTTGGTCTGTGGAATGTGCCAGGGCTACATCGAGATTGAAGGGTGCCCCTGTGTAAGGTGGAATTATGCCAGTTAGGCAAGGTGTCATCCAAGGTGACATTGTATCAGCTTAGCTATCCAGTATTCTTTCCAATCTCACAAAGGTATAGATGGAAACACTTCTCGTGAGGATTCATTCCAAGAGGTCCATTGCTAAAGTACCAAGGAGAAGGTAACATTAATCCAGAATTCACTATACTCCGTAACTTGGACATATATTACTGACTTGCACACCACAGAAATCAGAAGCCTCCCAGGAGTATGTGTGGTTAGACTTTAACTTGCTCTTGAGGTAGCAATAAGACCTTTCCTGCACAATATCTAGGGCCACCTGTTATCCTTCCCATTTTCAGTAGCAGTTTGACACACACTACCGTAGAAATTAGGCTAGTCTTAGAGGTTGGAAATGTTTGTAGAAAGGTTGTTATGGAAAGAAAAGGGTTGAAATGGATACAACTAGCTCCATTGATAAATAGATTCACTCTACATTTTCTTGAAGAATCTGTGATATCCCTAACCTTGCAATAGTATTTATAGCTGCCAGGCTCATACTCTTCCAAACACACTGAATACATGCAGTAGTGGGCTTCTGCCTGATCGCACATGTTCTATCAAACTGGTAGTTGTGAGGATCAATTGGTACCACCCACCGACCCCTGCCCAATTCTGTCCTCTATCCCTTTTTTCTTTCTTGTTCACCTGAATCACGTGGCACAGTTGTTTTCCGCACCTCCACAGCCTTGGAGCTGCCTCTGGTAAGCTGAATTGCTGCAGTTTTAAAGCCACATGGCAGCAAAGTTCACTCTCACCAAACTGGTTGTTAAACCGGTTGCAGCCCACCACTGAATACATGGTAGAACACATGATGTTGCATTCTAACAGTGCTCAGTGGGCATTTTTTTGGAGTGAGGCATTCCTTAGGAGGATCAAGGATCAATACAGAAGAATGTATCCTCTTCCCAGAAACTGATGTATGTGGTAGAAAAAAAAATCTTCATGTATCTCCTGGAAAAGAGCACTATATGTCATTAAAGAGGAATGCTGCCAGAAAAGGTTTTTATGAGTACAGTCATCCCAGACCTCTGGGTAGCATACTCCAGGGAGACATCAGGAGATGAAACCATCCCAAGGAACCGGTGACAGAAATACTGCTTGAATGAAATTTGGACAGTGTGTCAACAGTGCTTTGAATGAAAATAGTGCATTACAGATAATTGCATGAACAAGCCACATGCACAAAGTTCATGGTAGGTAGGTAGGTAGGTAGGTAGGCAGGAAGCAAGCAAGCAAGCAAGCAAGTAAGCAAGCTAGCTGGAGTAGAGAATAACACAAAATAGTTAATATGGTACTTTTCAAAATATCATACAATATATCAATATGAGCCTTCAAAATTTATCCTTAGCACTACATTAAACTGTAGAGGCTATATATAACCTATAGTTAATTGATCTATCTCTACTGAACCTTCTGATCTGTGACAAAAATATAACATACTACAACATCGAGGAGATGGAAGTAGAGGTGGAGGTGGAAGTGGAGGAGAAGAGTTTGCTTTATAAAGTTTTATTATTGGAGAAGGAGAAATAACATTAGCTACTGTGCAGGTGTCTTGATCACAAATTGCTGGCCACAAATGGCTGTTTTAGGTTGTTGGATCTCCTTTGAGATCAGAACTGATTTATCTTCAAACAGAAAATATATTGGAGGTCCATGAAACTGAAATAGCTCCAATAAATATTAGTTTACTTTTTCTGCTATTTTTCTCTCTCAGTTGCCTACTTAGCTTGTAGCTATGTTTTCTAACCTGAAATCATTAGGTTTCTTAGGAAAACAATGAAACTGGATTCAAATTCATATATAACAACATTGAAGTACAAATACTGAAGCTTTTATTGTAAATAAATTTATCTCCTGCACCACCAGTTTGGCTTATTACAATATCATTAGAAAGGCACATATGTTTGTAAATACAGAATCAGGATTTGTTATCTTCTGCTAATTAATCTGAAACAATTCTTTGTTTTTACAAAAGAACTGCTGGATTTCCTAGTATCTCTATTAGCCACTAGAGGCCACTGCCACACGTGGCAAAGTGGCTTGGCTTTCCACCTCTATATTTGACTCTGGAGTAGGAGTATGGAGTAGATTACATGGAATAATATGGGCTGCCAGAGAAAAATGGATGCTATCACAGTAGATTATTGTGTAAGCAAATAAATTCTGGAAGAAAAACATTCTGCAGAATGAAAAATAGAACATTTAACTAACTTCCCTTTTCAGAACATGTTTTATAATTTAATCAGACCTTTCTCTTGGAGAAACCTAGCTCTGGCACTTACCAATGTGATTACATTACAGAAAAAGATTATTATTTCATCTAAGACTGAGGTATTGGGTAATGCTACATGGAATCCTCTCAGGTTACAATGGCAACTGGAATTGGAATTTCTATCATTAAGCAATGCAGTCGTAAAGCATGACAACACATGACTATATTGCTTAGCAATGGCAATTCCGGCAGTTGTTAAATGAGGACCATATGAGTTGTTAAGTCAGAGCCTCATGTGATCATGACTTCTGAGTTCCATCCAGCTTCCCCACTGACAACAGTTTGTGGGAAGGTGGTAGGGAACATTGGAAATAACAGTCGTGTGACTGTAGAGAACTGCAAGCTGGAACTCAAGAAAAGAAGAAATGCTTCTCAATAGTATATGGAACAGACATTTTTAAAAACCAAAGGCCATTTTGGCTTTTTTCCTTCATCCCAGAAAAGCTTTGGAGTGGCTGGAAGAGGCAGGAATTGCAGTCAAGCTAATCATAATATTTGTGTTTCCTTGAGGCCTTTGAACGATGGTGCAGGAGAAGACTCCTATGAGTCCCTTGGACTGCAAGGCAATTAAACCAGTCAGTCCTAGAGGAGATCAACCCTGACTGCTCTTTAGAAGGCCAGATCCTGAAGATGAAACTCAAATATTTTGGCCATCTAATGAGAAGGAAGGACTCACTGGAGAAGAGCCTAATGCTGGGAACGATTGAGGGCAAAAGAAGAAGGGATGGCAGAGAATGAGGTGGCTGGATGGAATCCCTGAAGTAGTTGGCATCAGCTTAAATGGACTCTGGGGGATGGTAGAGGACAGGAAGGCCTGGAGGAACGTTGTCCATGGGGTCGTAATGGATCATACACGACTTCACAACAACAACAAAAATCACCAATAAGCACCTTTTTTGTTAAACATCTCAAAATTTCAACATATAAATATCCTGAAATGACCTCAGTGAGATCTGGGCATAGAAAGATTCATTTAATTCTTATAAAATAAATGTTTATATCCATGTACATGCTGATTTTACACATAATTATTTACCATAAGCTATGCGTTTAGACACCAAAGTGACTGGGTTCAAATACCAGGCCAAATAAATCACATTAGTATGCAAACCTAGCCCTAATAAAATAGGAATTGAAACTCAGGTCTTTTTTTTAAACATGTTAGCCACTATATTACTCTGGTTTTCTCTTATACATGAGTGTATGTTTCAACTGAGAGTAATTCATAGTAATGCCTATGTGTGAAAATGAAATACAAGCAATTATTTAAACTTTATTTACTTTGCACTAAGCTTTGCACTTCTTCTTAAAATTAATATAAACCAATGTTCAGGTGATAGCTAAGTTAAAAAAAAGACTATGCTCCATGGACTGCCTCATTGCATACAAACTAGTCTGCTTTCAAATATTGACGATAAGTCACTGGGTTGTCTATATTAAAGTCAAGAAAATAGGAAATAAGGCCTTTTCTGTTATGGAAACTTACTTGTTCAAAGGGACTCTCACCTGACTCCATCTCTATTGTTTCTCTGTCATGTGAGATATTTTAAAAACCACTCAAGGGTTTGTTTGTTTTTTGGAATGTCTAGTTCTGGTTGATGGCTTGAGGTTCTCATTTCTACCTTGGTTATTTGTCTTTTTCTACACTGTGAGTGTGCCTTGAATTAGATTTGCTGTTGCCTTCTTCATAAGGTTGAGAGAGAGTGACTGGCCCCAAACCCTGAACTAGCTTCATACCTAAGATGGGACTAGATATTAAGTTCTGTGGTGTCTAAGTGGCATTTTAATTACAACATCAAACTGGCTCTCTACAACTTTGAGTCATTTTTAAAAAGGTTTCTCCCCAGTATTTTCCAAAGCAGAAAACAAAGGAAATGCCAAGGAAGGAAAAGAGGAGCTGCTCTGTTCTAACTAAGAATATTTGGGAATTAAAAAAAAAAAAAGATCCACCTATTGTGTATGTGCCATTGTACCAAAAATATCACCAGGCAATCATCACCATGTAATCTCTATTTGATGTTTACTTCAGCCCCACTTTCTATCACTGTTTGCTTGTTAGTCTTCAGCTTGACTGAAAATCAGAAGTTAGCTGAAAGTATTATAGATGGCAGACTTCCTCGACTATTCATTGGGTAAACAGCCTGGCAAAAGACTTAACCCAAAATGTGGAATAGAAATGAGAGACCTTTAGCAATGTCTCCAGCTTGATCTCATTCCTCTGTGTAAACAAAGCTACATTCCTACAATGGTCTAGCACTAGTTATTAGAGTTAGCTCACTCTGACAGACAAATGATAATATATGGCACAAAAAAAAAAAGATATCTACAGATTGCCCTTAGT
Organism: Myanophis thanlyinensis; assembly: GCA_017656035.1. Lineage (NCBI taxonomy): Eukaryota > Metazoa > Chordata > Lepidosauria > Squamata > Homalopsidae > Myanophis > Myanophis thanlyinensis. The sequence goes on along the minus strand of JAEANM010017394.1, from coordinate 5,761 downwards.
GTGCTTAGCCATCTTTTTAAAGTGAAACTCTTTTTGAAATTGTTTGTGCCTCATTAGGTTGCCTCAGTCTCAGCAAAGGAGAAATTTGCTTTAATGGCATTGTTTTGAATTGCTGAGGGAAGAATCTATCAACTGCAAGGTGCCCTGCTGCTGAACTCAGCCAAAAGGCGGTTAATAACTCCAGCAGATGTTTCAGCTTTTTAGGCCAACTGAGTTCTCCGTTCTTTTATTTTTTTTTCAGAATCATTTGCAATATGATACAAATCCACAACTCAAGAGTTGCTAAAAGAAAAACCTTCACTCTATTATTGGCAATTATTTGCCAATAAATAATTATTTGCCAAGGGAACAAAAAAGGAATCCTCAAAGTACTGTTTACACTTTCAGGATTAACTCTTTACGGGTAAAAGCAATAGAAAAAAGGAGAAAACCAATTTTCTCAGTGTGTAGAGCTTTAGTTTGTAATGAGGTGTTACTGAAAGAGGAAATGGCATTCTTTTAAATCAAATTTCCCCTTTATATTTTATATCACCAAACAACCCACTACTTTGATAGTATTTTAAACTAACCCTAGTAATACTCTAGATTCATGTGAGTCTGTCGTGTGCCCTTGCTTGTGAATCTGTTGTGTGCCCAGCAAATTGTTCTGGGTTCAACTGAAAGATTGATTAAGTGCATGTCAATCAGTCTTATATTTATTTCAGTAGGACTTATGCACATCTATATTTGTCAGTATTGTGATGTCTTTGGATTAAGGGATTACCTGTGAGAGCTGACTAGCAAATGTTCAACTCTCTAGCAAAGTACTGTTAATTTTTTCCAGCAAACCAAGTAGAAAATTAAAAAGCAAAGTTGCTTTCCTAAAGTAGTAGTAAACTGGTCAGCAGTTAGTTATTCTGTCATCTAGTTTAGGATAGACTCTCTTTGATTCTCTGCATTAAGCTGCTATTTTCCTATTGCACTGCTTGGTTTTAAGTGCTCTGACCTTCATAGTTTTGGAATATTAGATATGTGTACTTTATAAATACTTCAATATTATTGTGTTGTGCATAAAGTACAAAAGCCATGGCTGTATAGTGTCAGCACTTTCATGCAGACTCCAAAGTCTTGATTATATTTATATTCCAAGTATTTATTTAACTTTAAGCTCATGACTTTGGCTAGAATACAATATAAGGCAAACAATACACTATCAAACAATACAAAAAAACATCTGGAGAAAATCAGCAGAGTCTAACAAGCAATCATCCTTCAAGGGGTCCACCACCCATTCTAGCCAAAGTCTGGGAGAAGAGCCAAATAAAATTAGGTCACGGTAGATGTCATACAAAGCTCTGGAAGAATATTGTTCCAGAGGCCAATAGTAAGTTCTTAGTGACAGAAATAAATGTTAAGTTAAGCTTAATGCTAAGCAAGAGCTTAAGTAATAGGAATGATAACAAGTCCAGTGCATCTGCATGAATGTATCTGCACGAGTTATGGCAGAATTCAAATTTCAATGACAAGTGTATGAAAAAAATGTATTAGAAAACACTCTCTGGCATATAAGCCTCTGTCCCTTGGATTGATTTTTGTGGCAAGAGGTCAACTTTTCCAAAAGCCACTATGATAAATTCTCATAGAAAAACTAAGAAAAAAAGATTTCTAGATCCTACATCAACCGAAAAGGCCAAGTTGTTTCTTGTGAGATTGCTATTTTATTGTCACATACTAGGACTTGTTACTTTTCCCCTGAATTCATTTTATTTCATATCACTTAAGTTCATACTGAAACCAACCAAGATCTGCTCAACTCACTTGGGTTCTATGAACAGGTTGGTTGCTTTGCAGGATTCTAGCTGAAACTCTTTTACACGTGAATCCAGAATCTTTATATAAACACTGAATTATCAAATAAAACTGCTAATCCACAGATAATGTGAGAAAGAAGTAGTGAGGATGATAAATGCCTCAAACTACCTTTGCTGTCCTATAAGATCAAGATGACAAAATGCTAATTACCAATAAATGCTTCCATATGAGGGTTTTGACTACTTATGGAGAACACTTGAAATGATACATGCCAAACACTTAATATATGCCAGGATAGACAACTGTGAATTATCATCTGCTGAAACCAGCCTTTATTTTATTGTCTATATGTGAGGTTTTTTTTAATGTAATGTAACAGCCAGTAATGTGGTTTATAAGGAAAAAATCATGTATAATAGAGTTTTCATTAATTTGCCTTCTTCAAATGTTGATGGGAAACTTACTGATGCACTGATAGATGAGAAAAACATGCAGATAAAATCTAACCTTCTTAAAATGTGAAAGGGGAAAAGCACAGACAGGTGCTTCATTAACAAAACATTCGAGGCACTGCTATTCCATTCTTCTGCTTCAGGAATTTCTGAAATGCAAATAAAAATATTTCTATAAATCCTGGAGAGCTGTTTTCTTATACTGTTCAGCTATTAATAGTACTAGTCACTTGGTATGTTTATTCTGAAGAAACCATTAGTCATTGCAAACAAAGAAAGCATGTAAACAAACAGCAAACAATACTCAGTGTCCAGACAAACAAACTTAAGTTTACAAATTAAATAAGCAGTTAATAATTCCATCTTCAGATGATTGGGTATCTGCCATTAGCTTTATTGCCAAGCCAAAATTTCAGCAGACACCTTATTTATGATACATTATAAACCATAAAACCCATTTTTTTACTAACTTTCCTCAAAACTGAGTACTTTCTTTAAAAATTCCAACAAAATTTTTACAGACATCATTATAAATATTGAGTAGAATTTTTCTCTTTAGGAAGATCACGTAAGCACACAAGTTGTTCCTTCCAGATAAGCACGGTATGGACTGAGTAAAAGGATCTTAATTGTCTTCGTCAAAGAAACAAAGAATGCCTTAAACCTGTGTCTTAAGGTCTGAGAGGAGACTAAGCAACATAATGGGACTACAACACACATGTGCACACAACATGTTGCCAGGATGTGTTTGTGCCATGGTAGGTAAAATCTCAAAGACTCAATACAGGTTGATCTATGGGGGAACAGTGCTCCTCAATCTGTCCCAGTTAATCTCTTCCTTTATTTATATTTCCTATTACAGCAATGTCCCTTAGTCATCCTCTGGGCCTTTTCCTACTGCTGAGTTTAAATGCTGTCCAACCATCCATGAGTCAGCAGAAAACACTGGAGTGATATTTGCTGTTGCCACTGATCCCCAGCCTGCTTTCCTTGCATATGTTGTAACTCACTGCTCTCCTGATCAGGTACCTGCAGGACATGTTAAATAAAGCAACTGGTTTAACAGTCTTGCTGTGCTGCCCTCCCTCTCCAGACATTGACAACTAATGGGAAAATATCCATAAGTGCCAATAGAAGAGAACTTCTAAGTCTTCAGAGAAAAACACCTTTGGGACAACCATTACCTGGATGACTGAGAATCTCCATAGACATTTAGCTATGCACTTTGGGATGAGTACCTTTTGAATGGTGCGAGAGTATGAATGGATTTCCATAAAAAAAATGCAGATTGCAAGAACCATTTGTACTTCAGTTTGAGATGCAGACAACACAGACTCATCCCAACAGTCTGCACCTGTGTTCAACAGTGAAGGGACACAGGGCAGAAAACATTCTGCAGCCATGAAGGCTCCACACACATTTGCATTAGGCCCTGAGGACACATAAACCTCCAATGGCCTCAAGTGACTCTCTAATAGAACACAAATGACCAGCTATCTGCAAGGAATATAAATCCTTCAGTTTCCCACCATCCAGTCAGAGCTGAAGAAACTTCTTGGATGAGAAGTGAAACATCTTCAAAGAAAAACAAGAAAGTCCAGTTGCCTCCCAAAAAAGCATCTTTGGGAATGGGACAACTATGATCTGGATGACTGAGAATCTCCACAGACAATAGAAGAGAACATTTGTAACTCAGGTTTTATAGTAACAATATCACAGGACCCACCAAGGTCATTCTCACCAACATTGACAGGGCAAGCCATGTGTATATAATCAGAGAGCAAGCACTATTTCTTTCTAGCACTGATGATGTTACCTAGTTGGGTAATGAAATGCCTGCAAGAAAACAACCAAGCTCAGAGAGTACTAAGGATCCCATCTATCCATAAATCACTACAATGAAATAAGAATGGGTCATGCCTAACATCTCTAAACTTATGTGACTTATCTCCCAATCAATAAAGATTGAGACCTGGGAAGTGACAATAATCATAAAAGGAAGCAAGTCTTATGCTCACGCAAAGAGTCCCATGAAAATACTTACAAATGTCAGCTCCCTCTAATTGGGGAGACGGGGAGAGAAACGGGATAAGAACTGAATGACTTTAATATTATTTTACTGTTGGTCATCTGCTTTGTGAATGACTACTTTTCAGCTTTCTGCAAAACTTCCATTTTCCACCCAGTGGGAAACATTCTACTTTGCTGTTTTATATCATGATGGAGAGGAGGGTCAAATGAGAATGGCTTCTTAGCTTCTTTTTAATGCAGTCAAGGATGAGGTGATAAATCTCAAACTTACTCCTTCCCTCTTGTTCAGATACCATACCATATACAGTTTTAGGCAACAAGGTATTTTCTCCCTTCAAAGATACAGATAAAGGGCAGGATTAACCTCTTTCCACTTAGAAGTCCCAAAAGCAACAGAAGAAGGAAGAAAATACTTGGCCAATATGTCCTTGTTGAAAATGTTCACCAACTGCAGACTCAAAGAGTAGCAAAATGCTTTGCTGTGGTCTATGAGCTAGAATAGTGCATATTCAACGTAAATGGATGTAGTTTGGCCTACCTAGCATTTTTAGTTTTGATTCCTGTTTGGGAACAGGAGCTCCCTACTTAGAATTTTTTTTACTAAAGCTACACTCTGGTGCAGTAAGACATAGCATGGATTTTATTTTACTGGAGGCTTCAAGGGGCAGGAAAAGGTAAAGCTGTTTTGCAGAACACCCCTTTTTTTACTGCCAGGGGTACATGGTTAAGGTTAAAATACAGAATAATTGAAGGAGATTGTGTTTGCTTGGTAAGTAACAACGTTCTTTAACTGTGAAGATAAATTTGCAACAGGTGAGGGATACCTTATTAAAAGTGAAATGCAAATACAAAGAAGGAGTGGAAAAATACAGTGTTCCTTTAGGATCCTGTCTTTTGTGCTTAATGGAAAGATAAAGCTGACCAAGTGTATCCAGCAGAACCAAAGGCTGTAGAATCAGAGATCCTTTCAGAATAGAGAACAGTAGGATTCCAGAACAGAAAAGAAACTTCCTAGCTTAGTGATTTTATTTGGAAAGAGACCTATCCTCACTGTAAGCAACTCATAATTACTTATACAATTCAACCTTCATTGGGCCACTATAATAGCAGTGAGAACAGCCTTTGTATTATCATGACAATGGATGTGGAACTAGAAAATGCCCAGAGGTGAGATTCAACCAGTTTGAGCCTATTTGCTAGAACTGGTTGTTAATTTTCTAAGCAGTTCGGAGAACTGCTGGTTCAGCTGGTCATTAGGGCAGAGAACTGGTTGTTAAATAATTTGAATCCCACCAATGCTATTATTCTCTAGCAACACAATGACCTAATAGTGTTTCTGTTTGCTTTTTCTGACAAAGTCAGGATTCCATAGGTACGGGAAATGGATGAACATTATCAATTTTTCAATTGCAAATTTATTGGTCACATACACAGTCATACATGGTACGATATGCAGTGAAATGCTTACGCAACCGTGGGTAAATTAG
>JAEANM010017393.1:0-12967 GCA_017656035.1 Myanophis thanlyinensis | reverse complement strand
CGCGGCTCCAGCCCAGCCCAGCCCAGCCCAGCCCAGCCATCTTCTGGAGAAGGCCATTGTCCTTCATTAGACCTTCATCTCTTTTCACCAAAGAAAGTTGTGCTCTTTGTAGAACAATGGACCAGGACATCTTTTGGGAATAAAGAAGGGTGCAGCACCAGGCAGCATTTGCACTCATGCCATGTTGCACAGCGCAGCATTCTGCTTGGGATGCGAAAAGTGGGATTTCGTTTACCTTTTGAACATCTCCCATTCAATTGGTCTTCTTCCTTGTCCATCTGTAGGTCATTCTCTCTTGCAAATACCTAAACTAGCATCCTGAACAAATGGCCCATTCTCCACTCTCTCAGTGTCACCAGAGTGGGCAGGGAATTGCTGTCACGTGCCAGGGCTCATCCCCCTCCCCTTACACTCCTCAGTCTAGACTGAGCTAGACAGTGCTAGACTGAGCCAGGGGCTGATCTGCTGGACATCCTGGGCAGGGCTTCTCAACTTCTTCACCTTTCAGCTATGTGGATTTTGGCTCCCAGAATTCCCCAACCGTGCAGCAGATGCTGAGGTTGAAAAAAACTGGTCTACGGCAGGAGGGCTCAAAATATGTAGCCTTGCCGCTTTGCACTTAGCAAAGATGGAATTGAGTCAAAATATGTCACACCGAGAACACATGCAAACATTCTAGAACCCAGTGAGAGATCTGGAGGTCAAGATCATACACAGAGGCCCACAGGACAGTTGGCATCTACACGGGTCCTTTAAAAAATGTTTTTGATGATTATGACCCTGCCGGTAGGAAACAGGGTGGAAAAATCAGTGCAGGGAAGACCAAACCAAAACACCTGGAGGCCACGTGTGCCACAGACGAAACCATTGTAAAATGGGTGGGTTGATGGTCCATTGTTGGCCCTCCTGTGTGGAAATAGAAAATAAGCAGGGGATATGCAACTGGAATAGAATCATAAGGCTGGAAGGGACCTTGAAGATTATCTAGCCCAACCCCTGCCCAACGCAGTCATCCTTATACCATCCTGGTCTTTTTTTTCTCTGTTGTGAGAGCTGTTTCCTTCAAACTAAGGCTCCCTGCCCACTTCCAAGTGGGTAGCATTCACACTGTTTTTTTCCCCAGATGCAATTAAGAGCTACTACTTTATGTCCACTTGGGACCTTTAAAAAGGTGGGGTCCAAATCCCGAATGATCAGGTAAAAAGCATTTGCAGTTTCTCAGTAATACTTTCAATCTGGAATTTCTTCTGCCTGTTGAACTGTAGCTGATAAGCTAAATACATTTATTTAGCAAATGTATCCATAAAATAAATGTGACTTCCGTCTTTCTCTGTCTGTCAAAATAAGTGTTTTTCAAACTTGGCCCATTTAAGATGTGTAAAATTCTAATACTTTTTTTCCCTTTCTTGTATTTTACTTCAGTTTATTTTTATAAATGCACCAATTACTTTTTGTCTTTGATAACGTGTGTATTTTTGTCTTTGTATTTTTTTCTTTTCTTTTTTATTGTTTCAAAAACAATAAAAGAATACTTTTTAAAAAAAAAACTGGCTGGGGAATTCTGGGAAATGAAGTCCACACAGCTTAAAGTGGCCATGTTTGAAAAGCATTAGAGTCTTGACCAGTGTTTCTCAACCTCACCAATTTAAGAGGCGTGGACTTCAACTGTGGACAGCAACGCTGGCTAGGGAATTCTGGGAGTTGAAGTCCACGCCTCTTAAATTTGTTGAGGTTGGGAAACGCTGCTCTAGACCTTTCTCCGTGTGCTCAGCCTTGCAATGCTGGCCCACAATTAGCTCTCTGTCCTTTTTCTTTTCTTAGTGAAGTCTCCCAGCTCTCCGACCCCCAAAAAGCTGCGGAGAACCTTAATTTTGTGTCTCCCTGTTTCAATTCACCACTAAGTGCCATGTTTTCCAAATGCCGGTTTCTCGTATTTTTCTGGTGGGTTTTTATCAAATTCCATTCATCCATCACGCTGATCCACCCCTCTCCATCCCTTACCCTCTGACGCTTACTCTCACACTTGCGCCCAGAGAAAGCCCCAAATTCCTAGGGAAGCCCGTGTGTTTTGTGCCAACTTGTTCTGTTGGGGTTGAATCTTCCAGCTACTTCAAGCTCCTTGTCATTCCCACCAGTCCTTTCTCTTTTTGCTTTGGCCAAAAATGTCTCTGCTATGTTTGAGGCGTGCATTAGAACATAGTAGAATAAGGTGGAAAGGAAATATTTGTAACCCAGCTCTTTGCTCAAGCAGGACACCCTAGGACCATGATGGAGAACCTAGGGCACAGGGGGCACACAGAACCATTTTGCTGGGCACACAAGCTGTCGGCCAACTTACTTCCAGCGGAGCATGCACATGCAATTGTGCATGCATGCATGCGCGATTGCAGAGATCCAGCTGGTCTTCGAGCCTCCGCTGTGTGTGTGAGTGCCTGTGTGCAGGGTGCATGCATTGCACATGCAGAAGCTGCATGCATGCGCAGATGATGCAGTTACACATGCAGCGCATGTGGAGGAGCCGCACGCAAGAGTGGATGGCACACGTAAAGTGTGTAAGTAAAAGGTTCGTCACCACTGTCCTAGGACAGTGGTGGCAAACCTTTCTGGCACCAAGTGCCAAATGTGAGTGTGAGCACAGTAGTGCATGCACTGTGCGCCAGTGTCTTTTACACACATGCACATGTGCAATTGCAGAAGAATCACTCATGCACAGTTGTGCATGATGTGCGGCGTTTCCCACACATGCATAGTTGTGCATGGCTCATGTGCGGCATTTTATGAACATGCATTTTAGTCCATGCGCAGTCACTTGCAACACACACATGATCTCGCGCATTCATGCATGCACATTTGTGCAGGAGTTGCACACATGTACAGTTGTGTGGGAGTCACATGCGCACACATGCACAGTCTGTGAGTTGGGGTGATTGCTGGTGTGCCGGCAGAGATGGCTCTTCATGCCAACTTGGCCATGCGTGCCATAGGTTCGCCAACACGGCACTATGCTATGCATAGGGCAGTGGTGGTGAACCTTTCACTTACCAAATGCTGAAAAGTACGCATTTTGCACATGCCATCCACATTTGCATACAACTCCCCCACATGCGCTGCATGTGCAACTGCACCATCTGCACATGCATGCAGGTTTTGCAGATGAAATGCATGTGTGTTATGCACAGGCACTCACACACACATGAGCAATCATGCGTACATGCTCAGGAGAGCTCCAAAGACCAGCTGGATTTCCTGCTGCAATCGCGCACATGCACAGTGGAGGCCCGAAGACCAGCTGGGTCTCTGCAATTGTGCATGCATGCATGTGCCATTGCATGTGCATGCTCAGCTGGAGGTAAGTTGGCCAACAGCTTGTGTGCTCAGCAAGATGGCTCTGCGTGCCACCTGTGGGACCCATGCCATAGGTTCACCATCACGGCCATAGACCATTCCGGACAAATGGCTGTCCAGTCTCTTCTTGGAAACCTCCAATGATGGAGCACCCACCACTTCCAGGCTCAAGCCATTCCACTGGCTGTTAGGAAATGTCTCCTTAGTTCCAGGTTGGGTATGCCTTTTTATCATAAACTGATTAAAAGCCGTCTACCAAAAAGTATCTTTATTGAAAAATAATAAAAAAAAAAAAGTAAAGAAAAAAATCCCATTAAAAAAAAACAATATTTTCTACTTACTACAATTCTTTTGGCAGTGTATGTATAACAATTCTCATTCATCTCAAATTCAATACTACTATTTATATACTGTATTTCTAAACAAATTCTTCCTTATCTATTTCATTACCTAACTTTGTTACCTATCCATTGATACCATTCTTCCCAAACTTCATAATAATTTGAGGCTTCCTTATCCTTTAATTCCATGGTGAGTTTATCCATTTCGGCAGAGTCCAAAATTTTTTGGATTATTAATCCTTCCATTGGTATATGTTCACTCTTCCAGCATTGTGCCAGAGCCATCCTTGCTGCTGTAATTATATGAATTATTAGATATCTAATCTCTTTTGTGTTTGTCTCTTTAATAATACCCAGGAGAAATAGTTCTACTTTAAATTCTAATTTAACCTTTGTAATTTCTTGCAACCAACTCTTTATCTTAATCCAGTAACATTTGATTTTCGGGCATAACCACCATATATGAAAGAAGGTACCTTGAGATTTTTGACATTTCCAACCATTCGGACTCAAATTGGGGTACATTTTGGCCAGTCTTGCAGGCGCTAAATGCCATCGGTAGCACATTTTATATTGGTTTTCCTTATATGCCGCTGATTTTGTCATTTTGTGATTTTGATTCCATACCCTTTCCCAGTCCTCAAGTTCTATGTTGTGGCCAATATTTCTGGCCCATGCCACCATCGGTCCCTTCACTATTTCCTCTTCTAGGTTATATTTTAATAAATAATTATATATTTTCAAAATCAGTTTTTCCTCTGGACCAACTAATAGTTTATCCAATTGTTTTAATTTTATTTCAACGCCAAATTCATAAACTGATTAAAAGCAGTCTAAGTAGGGTCTCAGTCTTGGACTTTCTCCATGTTTCTTCTTTTTCAAATGTATTTCCGCATCCTGCAAGGTTCCTCCTGAATTTGGACTCCTTCCCCTGTTCTCTGCTTGTTGGCTGCAGGTCACTGCTGACCCGTTCCTCTTGCTTGCAACTGTTCTTCGGTAGCATCCAGCTATCAATCTCCATTTTCATCTTTTCTTGAACCTTCCGGTCCTTTAGCAAGGAGAGGAAGAAAGGGCGAGGATGCCAGACTGACAGCCTGTCGGAGAAGGGTGGGGCAGCCACAGGAAGATCACAGAGCAGACGTGAATCGAGGACCCCACCCTCAAAAGGGGCTGCGGCTGAACCCAGGCTGGGAAGGCAGGTCAGGGATTTTAAGGCCCCTCTTTTGCCGAGGTCTCGAACAGCCTCTCTCATCCTCAGCAATGGTAAGATGTGTGGATTTCCCTGCTTCCATGAAGATCAGAAGGCAAAGCATCATTTTGAAAAGTTTTTCAGGATTGTTGGAGAAGGGGGTTCATTTCTCTCAAGGCTCAAGGTTGTTTTTCCAGCAGATTTTCCAAGAAATTAGAACCTACTTTCCTCTCCACCCGTCTGTGCCAAAACCCAGAAAATGAACCAAGGGCCCTCCTTTCTCATTGCGTGCCACTGTATGACAAGGAGTTGTCTTCTAAATGGTGGATTGGAATACACAATCATTTCTAGCAATCTTAGATTTAACATTCAAATATCATGTTGCAGGTTGAGGCAAACATCCAAGGAAGGTGCATCTCAGCTTTGACTGATGCTCGTGTGTTTAAATTAGGGCATTATCTTTCTATCCGTCACTTTGCACGTGGGAATCTTTTGGAAGGGAGAGCAGTGAGATAGCGGCCAGTAGGCACACACGCACAAATACACATACATAAGCACACCCTTCACAACTATTGCTTGATGCTCAAGAATCAGGGCAAAACACAACATTGCCAGATGAAGTTGGGTTGTTGTTGTTTCATTCATTGTCAGCAGCATCGGCAGGGGTAGCCGTATCTCATTTATGTGATTCATTTTACAAGAGCTGCAGTTGCATCATCGTGGCTGTCCCCTTGGCTTTTTTGGCCAGACCCTCTGCAGATTCCCAGCTTAAGGCAATATTCTGCAGAGGGCATGCTGCCTGGGGCCTCTACTTCTGGGATTTGGGAAGTTGTAATTCAACATATCTGGGCTGGGGTGGGAAAGGCTGCCTTAAGATGCCTGCTCAAGTGGAAAAAGGACGGGCCTGGTTTTGCTGTGAACACGAATTCCCAAGCCAGAGGAAGCCCCAAATGCTCCCAAAAAGTTAAAAGATATTTTTTTTGGGGGGGATGATCTATCAATACACATTTCTTATCCCAGATTTACCTCTGCTAAGAGAACCGCTTGTTCCCAATATAAAACTGGAATTAATTTGCATTGTAAACCATGCTTTTTCCAAAACTGCTTTCCCTTTCCTCATGTTTCCTTTTTTTCAAACAGGCAGTTCTACAGGTTTCGAATTACAACAACAATTGGGACCGGAATTTTGGACGCTAAGCAATGCAGTCATTAACTGAGCCATAATATCCCTCCCTATGACCATTTTTACCACAACCATCTGTCTGGAATGGTATAGAGTTTCCTGCCTGAGCAGGAGATTAGAATAGAAGAGCTAGCTCTAAGGTCCCTTCCAGCTCTTGTTATTCTGTTATTCTCAACTGTGTGGTCGTTAAGTGGATCACATCACCAGATCGCTCCCTTGAGCAGCTTCCCCAACGGGCTCTGCTTGTCAGAGGCTGGCTGGGAAGGCTCCTGAGCACAATCCTGGGACTGCAAGACTCTGCGCCCCCTTTGTAAATGCGAGCCACTCGCCAAGCCCCTGAATTGTGATCTCCTGACCCTGACGGCTGTGCAACAGTCATAACTTCGAGGACAGGTAGTAAGGTGGTCAGAACTGACCACCAAGGTGGTCAGAACTTGGAATTGCTGTTAAACAGTTGTAAATTGAAGACTAACTTTCCCGCCAGGTTCATTTCTTTCCCACCTTTCTGGTTGTAGCAGTAAATCTAAAGGCATCTTTTAAAACTGGGTCTGAAGCCAGAACGGTGGAAGGAGTGATCCAGTCTTAACGTTGAGTCCTCTCGAGAGAAAGGGCCTCCCCACACTGGAACTTCTCTTCAAGGGCCTCAAGGATGCCAGGATGGAGAAGGCATCCTTTGCAGCCCCACCCCCATCCTCTCGGGTAGTCAGGTGCATGGAGCGTCTCCCATTTGGCTCCTGAGATGGACAGCTGCTCCGATTCCAGTGCGCACTACCTGTTTCAAAAAATAAACGCACAAAGAAGATAGGCTAATGTGAAGGGGGGGAGGGGGACATCTTTGCTGGAGTAAGGTTGTGTACGTTCTGTTTCTCAGGTAAACAAAGGACCCTACGGACACTGGAGACTTGGCCGTTGAATGGGGGGGGGAGGCCAAGGGGGAAATGGGGTTGGACTTGAGAGATCAGCAAGGAAAGAAAACGGAGCCTGTGAACACTGGGTGGGTTGGGTGGGGCCTTTTGAGATGTAGAGCAGGGGGTCTTCAAACTTGGACACTTTAAGACTTGGGGACTTGGGCTCCCAGAATTCCAGGAGTTGAAGTCCCCAAGTGGCATAAAACAATAGAATTGGAAGGGGCCTTGGAGGTCTTCTAGTCCAACCCCTTGCACAAGCAGGACACCCTATACTCTTCCAGACAAGTGGCAGTCCAGTCTCTTCCAGGGATGGAGCAGCCACAACTTCTGAAGGCAACTTCTGTTCCACTGGTTGATTGTCCTCACCGTTTGGAAAGTTCTCCTTAGTTCTAAGGTTGCTTCTCTCCTTGGTGGGTTTCCATCCATCGTTTCTTGTCTTGCCTTTTGTTGCTTTGGAAAATGTAGGAGCCCCTCAAACATTGGACCCTTGCCATCATGTCTCCCCTAGTCCTTCTTTTCATTGGGCTGGACATACGTACAAGTCTTAAAGTTGCCAAGTTTGGAGACTCCCTGATGTAGAGAAAGGTGGAAGGGTTGTTCAAAAGCACAAAGTGGGGTGGGTGGGTATATTTTGAAACTGTGAGGGAGGCAAGGAAGCCTCCATTCAGCTGCTTGCTTTTTTTTTTCGTTCTTTGAGTCCCCTGAGCTCCTTCTGCAATTCAGGGTGGGCACCGCTGCCCCCATTGCTTTGAATGTATTGCTCCTTCGCTTCACTTTCGTAGAATTAGAGGCACCTCTCTCCTGAGTTGCAACTTAGGCGGGATCTGCAGGATGCGGGCACGAGAGTCAAGATGGCGGGCGCCACGGTCCCATCTGGGCTCCGCCTGTGTTTGACCCCCAGCTGCCATCTGGACTCCCTTGGCTTCGTCCTTGGGGACACCCCCGGTTGCCACTGTTTTACGGTGCTAATTAAAACTTTGATCACCCCACCCACTCCCCGCGCCCCAAGCATTGAGGCGATGCTACTCGGCCCTTGGAATGAATGTAACATACCAATTTCCGTTCAATGGTGTACACTGCAATTTTAACATATTTGTGAATGATTTGCCTTTTATTTTTCCTTTTTTTCTTTTAGAACAAGCTTTATATATATTCTGTAGAGTCAATTGAAGTATAATTCTTAAGGATCACTCTAAGACGCCTACAAAATCTTGTATATTTTTCTTAGGAAAGTGCTGTGAAGTGTTTGTATGTGTGCGGTTCCCCTTTTTGGCACTCCTCCGAGGTGCTAATAAAAGGATGTATACTTCAAAGGTTTCTGGTTTTAAAAACCAAAATACAAAGAAAAAAAATTAAACTTTTGTTGGGAATTTTGTAATAAAAAGAAATGTTGTGAAAGAGTGTAGTGATATTGTGTAAAGGAAACTGGAAAAAAAATTTGTGAGCGCTTTGCTGTTTTATAGATCCTCCTGTAAATTATTCTTGTAATATTTTTGGTTTTGTTGTTCTTGTTGCAAAGGTTTTAAATATTTGTGACTGACTCTGTACGGTGAAAACGTCATATTGTTAACTTGCTGAGTTTTGTTATATTGTTTATGGAATAAATAAAAATAAAAAAAATCTCATTTTAAGATGATGTATGCGAAGAAATTAAGGTCCCATTTTTTTTTTGAATATCAGTCTGGTGGCACAATATGATTTTAGCCACAATTTCTAAACTTTGCAAGTCATTTTGTTTGAACTTAAGTTTCAAATGCTCTAAATCGGTGTTTCTCAACTTTGGCTACTTGAAGATATCAGGACTTCAACTTCCAGAATTCCCCAGCCAAGATTAAGAAACACTGCTCTAAATCACAAATGTGAACGCTTTAACTGGGTGAAGAAACAAAATTATTAATGGCCTGCTCTTATTTGGTACTTGTTCTCCTCTGATAACACAATGCTATGTCCTGGTAGAAAGTGTTTTATTTTTTCCTGGCAACAATTCTTCCAGTAATTTCTCCATGCTGTTTCCTCTTTTACTCTGTAATATTCAACAATCAGATCTGGAGATGCCTCTCCTCTAAGGAGCTTCCGAAGCATCCAGTTAAATGGCTGGATCCTGGATTTGATGATCATTCTATAAAAAACCAACTTTATCCCTAACTGGTTGTGTGCCTTGCAGTGCAAATCTTCTCCAAATGTGGAAAGGTCTGTTGAGATCAAGGGAGATTACTCCCAGGTATGTTGGGAAGGGAATGTGGCCATTTCAAGCACACCCTGATTGTACACATTGCCATAAAGTGATGTGCTGAGCTTTGGCTTTCCGTACTGGATGAGCCTAGTGATCAATGATTAGTACATATAGTAGCATGGAGGGAGACCCAGCTGATTCAGTAAGCCATGCTTAAACCACTTTTGCCTGTTAAAGAAAGGAGAGTTTATGGGAATTCAGAGAGTTTCAAACTACAGCTTCTCCTTTGAAAACTTTAACTTGGATCTGAAGACCAACATCCTACTGGGAAAACCAGGAGGAAAAGGATTTCCTGCTCCCTGCCTCCATGTGATGGGCATTTCCCCATCTTGCACCTTTGTCTTGCCAATCATCTTCTACAGCAGAGTCTTCAATGTCCACTGTGCCTGTCCCCGTGGCCAGTGGCTGGAATGACCTCTTTCAGACCATGGCACCAGGACTTCTCAGCTAAGGGCCTTCTACACCCCCAATGTGGCAGATATTGTGAAGGCAAAGATGGTCTTTATTTTGAGATAATACATGCCAGAGATAGACAGAATAATTTGCTGACTCTCTGGTCTTTTATTGAATAGCTTTCCATTTGGTCATAATTGGGCATCCTCCTCGCCACAGCCAGAATGTTCCTGTGGCTGTTGACTGAGGCCAGGAAAAGGAGCTGCCAACAGGTCTAACCAGGGTGTCCTTTGGGGAACGTAGGAAATGTATTCTTTCCCTCTTAGGATCTCAGCGGGGGGCATAATCACCACACAAGACAACCATACATACTACAACAACTGTTGCTTACGTTTATTGGATAAAAACTTCAATGAGAGATCCCTTGGTGCTCTGTGAGTTTGACTGTCCCAAAGGTGCTTTTCCAAAAGGCAACTTGACTTTCTTTGGTTTTCCTTGAAGTCATTTCACTTCTCATCCAAGAAGTTTCTTCAGTTCTGAATGAAGGCGCTCGAGGTCAGAGGACTGAAGAGGTTTCTTGGATGAGAAGTGAAACTTGTTCAAGGAAAACCAAAGGAAGTCCAGTTGCCTTTTGGAAAAGTATCTTTGGGGCAACCAGGACTGGGACGACTGGGGAATCTCCACGGACACACTGAGCATGGTTGTTTTCCTGCAGACGTTTCGCTACCCAACTAGGTAACATCATCAGTGCTGGTCTTGAATACAACTGACTTTCTAAAAACATTTCTCAGTTCCAGGTAACAAGGGATCCACATTGTTCTTCAAGACAATTTTCCCAACTAACGAAAGTAGAGAGATTGACTAAGTGAACAATTGGCAACGTTTTGTAGCTTCTGATTCCAGAATGATTTCTTAGAGGGGAAAAGACAGTGAGAGAAGTAGAAGGCAGAAAAAAATCCAAAAAACATCGAATAATTATTACCTATAGAATGGAGAAGCTCTTGTAATACATTGTACTCATATACATCCTTCTCATGCTTTTCAAAGTGTACATAGAGTACTCCATTTAGTCCAGTTTAATCTAGTGAAAAGAAAGACTAGGGGTGACATGATAAGCAGTCTTCCAATATTTGAGGGGCTGCCACAAAGAAGAGGGGATGAACCTATTTTCTAAAGCATCTGAAGGCAGGACAAGAAGCCATGGATGGAAACTAACCAAGGAGAGAAGCAACCTAGAACTAAGGAGGAACTTCCTGAAAGTGAGAACAATTAATCAGTGGAACAACTTGCCTCCAGAAGTTGTGGGAAATCAGTGGAGGATTTTAAGAGACTGCACACAAATGAAACAAACAAAAGGTTAAAAAGTTATATTTATGCAGTTACCTACTAAGCATGTCCAAATTATATTAAAGTAACCAAAATACCATTACAATCCCCAAGGCATGTTGCAACTTTTGAAATCCACCTTCCCCCCCCCCAATGCTTGGAAATTGAAAGTTGGAAAATTTGACCCGCCTTACATGGGCAGCCATTTGTCTGAAATGGTATTGGTAATAAGATCTCCTGCTTTAGCAGGGGATTGGACTAGAAGATCTTCCAAGATCCCTTCAACTCTGATGATGATGAAGATGATCTCCTATCTTATACCCTGAAAGGGTTGGCTTCTGACCATCTGGATTCCTGTGACATTCTTGATCATCAAAGTCCATGTCCTCATTTTAAGCCCTTTTATTCCATAGCTGTTCTTTGATCTTCTCCCGATCTTTGGCACATCGTTGTCTGAGCTCCCCGTCGCATGGTCTCGCATTTCTGGGCACCTGCTTGTTTAGGGGGAACTGAGAGCACTCCATTTGGCTGACCATTCATCCTAGGCTTCATTAGGCTCATTCTCCATCAGGATTTGTAGAAAAAGTGAGTCACTGGGCACGTCTGCAAAGAGGGAACATTCCTTGCAAATCTGGGTTTTTCTCTGGTTCAGCCAGCCTTGGTTGTCGTGGGTCCAAACTCCCCCCAAAATGCCCACTGCGTTTTCCGTCTCTACAGGTGTGCAGGTGGGAAAGTGTGTTGTGATGCATCTAAAAAGGAAGCAGAACTTCAATCAGGAAGCTGCAGCTGCCATCCTGGCACACAATCCTCATTGCCGTCTCTGGTGGCCACATCTGAATTATGCTGGGTTTTTTTTCCCAGGTTTAATTTCTAAGCAGATGTGGGCACGGTGCCAACAAAGCCCTGGCTGCAGTCGCTCCCATCTTTATCTCCTAAGAAGGCCTGTTATGTATATCCTGCTAAAACTCTCTTTGTGTTTCTCTCTTTGTGCCCTCAAGTTAGGCAAATAGCGAATGGTGCCACAACACTTTCGAATCAAAGTACTTAAAACCTGCAATTTAAAGAATGCATTAAAAAAAATCTGGGCCCTATGGCTCCTGTGGAATTGAAACTTCTGTCAGCCCCAAAAGAACCTTTTGGGTTTCCCCCCCTCTCTTCCCTTTCGTTTCTCTTTTAGGGCTGCCACACTAGATGGTAGAAGGGAGGATAGATAGTTGCTTGGGGTGATATCGTAATAACATTCTTTCCCGTGAGAACCAAGGACGTTGCACCAACACCTGTGGAAGGAGTGCTCAAGGGTGACCCGTCGGTTCACCCTGGATGGAATTGGAAAAGGACGTTATATGTGACTCCTTGGGGAAAGAAACTTTAGTTCTAAATTGGGTGGGGAAAACATGGGAATTCAGATTTGGGTTTTCCACAGATGTGCCAATATGATGTCTCTAATAAATCTATACTTTGAAGAATACTACAGCCTGGGAGTTTTGATTATTGCGGCTATGTTACCTGACAACTTCTATTACATTCATATCAGTTTTATTCACAAAGCTGTGGCCTTTGCAGCATCCCTGTGGTCACATGATAGTGATTTCCTATGTTCCTGCCAACTTCCCATAAGTGAGATCAATTGGAAAGCCTGCAGGAAGTCAGAAGCCGCTCCTGCTCTCGTTGGCTTTTCCCCATGTAGTCTTTCTGTTTTGGTGAGTAAATATTGATTTATTGTTGAAGTCTATTTGAAATCTGTTTGTTGCTACAATAAAAGATAGTCCTCACCTTACAACTATTCATTTAGTGACTGTTTGAATTTACAAAGGCATTAAAAGTGACTTATGACCATTTTTCACAGTCAGACCTTTGCAGCATCCCCGTGATCATGTGATCAAAATTCAGATAATTGGCAATTGGTCCATATTTCTGACAATTGCAGTGCCCTGGGGTCATGTGATAAGAGCCACAGTGATTCACGGCCGCCCCGACCCTAATCCTATAGATACCCCTTTAGATACCCCTGGAACCCCTAAAACCCCTAAAAACCAACCACAAACCATT
>JAEANM010017392.1:0-12967 GCA_017656035.1 Myanophis thanlyinensis | reverse complement strand
ACCAAGGAGTTTATGAAATACCATGCAACAATTGCCCAGCCACATACATTGGACAAACCAACAGGAGAATAAATACACTCATTGCAGAACACAAGAACACAGTTATAAAAGAAGAAAATAATTCCTCCCTCTTACAACACCTTAAAGCCACAGGACATGAAATTAATTTCGAAGGAACTAAATTAATCTCCAACACTGAACATTCGAACAAGAGAATAATCAGGGAAGCCATCGAAATAGAGAAACACCCCCCATAACACGAATAAACAGGATGATACCTCATGCCTACCAGACATCTGGAAACTAGCCCTCACCAACAAACGAGTCCCAGCCACAAAAAACAACACCGGACCCAAAATAACACAGTACACCACTGCCAATCCCCTTCACCAGACCCAAGCCCAAACCCATCCTATAAATGAAGGACAACCACCATCCAGAAACCAGACCATGGCTGCTTCACCAGCTGTCACACCCCGACCCAAAACCAAACAAGCTGACAATGGCAAGAACACAGACCCAGACCTCAAACTCGAAGCCAGAACAAAACCCAGATCATTACATCACAGCCACCCGCTCAGGATATCATATCAGAAAACTCAGGAAATCACACCACAAGAACTCAAGAAGTTACAACACAACAAATGACACAGGAGATCACAGCAATAGAATTCACAAGGTCATCACACAACCCATTACCCAAGCTGTTACAACACAGGAGGCTAACAGAAAAGAGATCACAACACAACAAATGACCCAGATGCAGCAATTCAGCCAACCAGCCCAGCACACCAGCCCCCCACCACCAGTATTTATAGAGAGACGGCAGCTCCAATCACGCTTTGCTCACACTGGCATGAAGCTGAAGACACCAGCATGAGGATGGCGAGTGGGACCTCACCGAAATATTGCCAAGATACTCTCAATCTTACATGGGAAAAGACCCAAACACACCTAGACGTACATACCCATGAAAATCTACGAAAACATACACACACACACACACACATTCACCTATAATATAATCATATATAATATAGATCACCTATTCTTTTGATGTATCCAATTTAATTTGTACACCCACTCTTCAACATAAAACTACACTATGCTTCTCAAACTTTGTTCATTAGAAACTCTGTGTTCTCTTGATCAGAATCCTGTCATACAGTTTCCCAAGCCCCATGAAATGTAACACATGCACTCCCAGTATCATTTTCTAAAACTCATTTTAGTATCTTTCCTTTTTGCAAAGAGGAACTAGTTAATCATTGGATAGGTTTGTTCCAATCCTCAGGTACAAATGCAAACTTCACATGGTTTTTTTAAAAAAATGCCCCTCTACTCCATAAGCATACCACATTTTTACATTTTTCTAAGCTCTCGTTAAGTTATCTAATTTAGAGACTACTTTCCAAGACAACATACTATTCCTAATATCCCAAATAGGAGATATGTCTGGGTATTGGCATGCGTACAGGAGGCAAAATTGCAAAAAAAAAAAAAAAAGGAAAGGAAAGGAAAGGAAGAAAGAATTAAGAAAACTATTTACGTTGTTTAAGAAAATGTGTATGACTGCCCAACCAATTCTCAGTGACTCTGAGTAGCTTTCAAGGATTAAAAACCCAATGTAAAAAACAATAAAAGCAATACCTCATCACCCCCCAGCAACAACAGTCAAATATTTGTTTGTTTGTTTAATGTATTGGCTGTCCATCTTATCATAAAGTAATTCTGGGTGGCTTGCAGTCATAAAAATATATCTACATTAAAACATACAGATATTAAAACCAAAGATTAAAATCTAAAGAGACATGGAGAGAGTGTGGGTGGAATGTGGGGAGGTGGGATCTGTTGTTACTTGATCAACCACCTCCTACTATGTTGTTCTCCTATTGGGGCACCCCAGGCCAACTGGCTGAGTCAGGTCTCTAGACCCTTACCAAAAGATAGGAGGGTTGGGTTGCTTCATGTTCAGAGCAGGAGCAATAGCAGAGAAAGCCCTCTTTCTGGACCTCACCAGTTGGAATAATTGAGCTGGTGGGATCTGTAAGCATGCCTTCTCTGCTGGCATGAGTGGGACAGACCAATCCCAGTGGGGTGAGATGTTCCCTCAAGTAATCAAATCAAATCAAATCTTTATTGTCAAAGTACAACATGTGTACAATGAGATTGTCTGAGCTTCCCTCTGTGCGACCCCCCCAATCAATATACAACACACAGTGAAGAGACAGAAAATCCCCAACCCAGTGAATCCTACTAACACCCAGTCCCTCTACACCATATGATATTATAGCACATCACGTGCCAGCCCTGCAGGGTCCATCATACCATTGTTATAGAGTTATTTCCCATTCAAAAGTCTGACAGCCCATGGATAAAAACTGTTCTTCAGCCTGTTTTTGGGTCTGCCTATGCTTCTATATCTCCTTCCCGATGGCAAGAGGGTAAAAAAGGGCTGACCAGGGTGTGTGTCATCCCTGAGGATTTCCCCTACTTTTCTAAGGCAGCGAGTCCTGGTGATGCTGTCTAAACACTTGAATTGCACCTGGAAGCAGACCAGCAATGAATGCAGCTTGCAGAGCAGTAATGGTACAGTGGCTATTCTTAGGGCCCCAAAACTGCCTGCACCAGGGTACTCTGCCCCAGCTTTGAAATGCTTCTCAAGGATAGCCCCATGTAGCGTGCATATATATAATATATACTATTTTGAGTTCTATAGTGAGTTTATTTGTATTCACTAGTAGTGGAGATGTTTCATTCCTTAATCTGTTCTTTTTATGTGCAAATGTTATGCATATGTATGCACATATTACAGAAGAAAAATCTCAGGCTCGAATACTACTTCTAAGATTGGCTTGAATTCTTTCCAATAGTATTGTTCTGTCCCAGGCCCCTCAAATACACGGAAGCAGACCTGGCTGTCTGCCACAACTAATGGGAGAGATAAGCAACCCCTTGGCTGGGAGCCCAGAAAGCTATCTCAGTGAATACCAGTTCCAAAAACAAAAACTCACAGAGCTATCCAGATCCTTCCTCACATGGCTGCATTATCAAATGGTTGTTTCCTGCAAAGTTCCCCTCCCTTTGCTCTTCCTATAAGCTCTCTGGGAGGGGCCAATCATTAGCCACCAGTATTCTATTTTCTTCTCTGGCCCGGCTTCCAAAGCTGCTTCCTCCTCCTTGCAGCTCTATGCATACGCACATCAGGAACAGCCTCCCTCTGTTCTTCCTCACTGTTCCCTGACTCAGAAGCCAACTGGTGGCCGACAGGCCTCTCTAGTCCCCGCTCTGACTCTGAACACCCCCCAGAGTTTTCCTCAGCCTCCAGGGCAGTCCTATAGTTTTCATCGATGTCAGATTCCACCAACAGCTCAGCCGGCCATTGTTGGGCCATAACAAGTATTCTCATTTGCTTTCAGTATGTAAATATGACTCTCTTATATACAGTAACTGATATTTGCATCAGTAACAATAAAAAATCAAGGGCAAATATTAACGTATCTGCAAGAATCACTATTAGGAAGTTTGTATATAAGAATTTCTGTGGTCAAATCTTTAGAAAATACAACCATCAAAAATATGCAATTGTTGGAGTAAAAGATATGTTTCACCTAATTGTACGACACATTCTTTCTGAAAAATTAAACATGACCACCGAAGGAAAAGAAAACACTGAGATACACTAGTGAAGTCATTAGATAATTTCTTGTTAAAATGTTATAAAAACACTAATCTACCCTTGATCTTATGACACTTGAACGTCATAAAATATTGTACTCAGTTGATATAATCTGCAAGGAATTTCAAATCAGACACAGACTTATTTTATGAATTTGATTTGTAAAGCTGCAAGTCCACAGACTTCCAAGTATTGTATGAATTTTATTTTAGCATATATTAATATAATTAGTTTTGTTCAGACCAGTAGCTTTACTCAGATAAATGAATGCATTCTTCAGCCAAAACAAACCAGTAGGAAAATTAATTACCACATCTTCCAGCTTAATGCTGAATTAAATTAAATGAAAGTAGAATTGCCAGAGTAAAAGAGTTGGAGACTGGGTAGAAAAGCAGGATTGCCGTTCTTTTCATACTTACCCAACAGTCTGAAATGCAACAGGTGGCTATTGTTCCGAAATCAGATGCAGCTGTGGGAAGAAAAGTTTTGTCTGCTAAATCATAACTTGCTCAGACAGCTGTTAAAACTAGACCCTTGAAAAAGAAAAAAAAGAGGATAATTAATGGAAAACACCTTTGTACTGTCCTCCAAAAAGAAAGAATAATGCATAAATGAACACATTTTCCATTGCAAAATAGATCAAGGACTTAATATTTCACTAATTTTTATGCTGTTGGCACTCAATATTTTGAATGCTACAGGGTTTGTTTTTAAAAGCAAGCTGCTTCAAAAATCATATTTTATATGATGAGGGTTATTTAAAAAGGAAAGGAAAGAAACAGTTTTCATGTATGCATCACTAGTCTCACGTCTACTGAGATTAAATGTGTCTGGTAGAAGGTAGTCGTATTTCACCACTGATTCCTCTCAGCATAATTAAAATTATGAATAATAAGTTATGGCTTGTTAAACTACATACTTTTGCCATCGTCTTCCACAGACATCAAGGTCAAGCCAGCACAGTAAGATGCCACCAACTTTCTTTTAGGATATTCAGTATAATGCAGAACTAAGGAAATAAAAAAGTTCCCCACAGAGAACTAATAATAGAAATGTATTGTGCATGAGAGAGAAGTCCTTTATAGAACCACGTTAATATTGTCCAATATTTCTTTTACAAAGCTCAGCAATTCTACTCCTACGAATTTATATATAAAATTATGTCTGACTAAAGGGCATGTCTGAAACCTCTTCAAGAATCAGAAGATTAATCATTAGATATTAGTATATATTGGTGCTGCTACTACTACTATTACTACATTTACATCATCCTTCATTACAAGATGATAAGGACAGACAATGGAGAAATCAGATGTAGATACTGATAGATGTCTTTCCCCCTTTATTTATAATTACAACTCTAGTTTTTCACAAATTATTTGTAGATTGGAGAAAGAAAGGATAAGATAGCATGACATGCTCCTAACTGATAAAGGAAGGAAAATCAACATGTCAGGACTATTTTTTAATAAAAGCTGCCCTTGCTCTAAATTTCTAAAGATTGTACTCCAAATTGACTTGTTTTGAAAGAATCTGCAAGTAAAGCAAACATTTACTACCTATATTAATTGAAGAACATTAAGAATGAAGAATGAAGGGGTTATTTTCCCCTTTAAAGAAAAATAAAAAGGAAACTATTCTTTTTCATGGTTCTACAGGTAGAACTTACAAGAATCCGTTTAGTGACCAATCAAAGTTACAACAGTACTGCAAAAAGTGACTTATGACCATTTTTCACAGTTACAACCTTTGCAGCATCCCCATGATCATATGATCCAAATTTGGATTCTTGGCAAGTGGTTCATATTTATGACTGTTGCTGTGTCCCAAAGTCGTGGGATCATCTTTTGCTATTTTCTCATAAGCAAAGTCAATGGGGAAGTCAGATTCACTTAACAACTGGGTTTCTAATTTATCAACTGCAGTGATTCACTTAACAACTGTGACAAGAAAGGTCATAAAATGGGGCAGAACTCATTTAACAAATGTTTCAATTAACAGCATAAATTTTGAGCTCAATTGTTGTCATACATTGAGGACTACCATACATATATTAAAGCCAGACAACTCAGCAAGTTCAAGCAATATTATTCTCCTGCTTCCATATGTACCTTATTTGGCTTGTTAACTCCCCTATATGAATTACTTGTTGTTGTTGTTAGTCATAAAGTCATGTCCAACCCATTATGACCCTATGAACAACGTTCCTCCAGGCCTTCCTGTACTCTACCATCTCCCGGAGTCCATTTAAGCTAATGTCAACTGCTTCAGTGACTCCATCCAGCCACCTCATTCTCTGCCGTCCCCTTCTTCTTTTGCCTTCAATCATTCTCAGCATTAGGCTCTTCTCCAGTGAGTCCTTCCTTCTCATTAGGTGGCCAAATGAAACAATAGTATAATTTAATAATCCTACACTGATTTCCTTGCATGAATTAGCAAGGAGAATTATCAAGAGGGAGGCAATTCATTCATACCCAAAAAGAAGTTTCCATGGGGATAAGTTTTATTTTTTTCTGAAGACTGAATGGTCTTTATTACAATACATATTATTTACTAAGCTCTCCAGCAAGTATTTGGGTAGCAATATTTCTCCTCTTCTTCGTCCTTCTCTTTCTCCAACTTGCAAAGTTAATTTCCTTAAAAACAACTAAACAAAATATTTAAGTCAAAGAACATATAATGTTATTCAAGATCAAACAGGCGTGTAAGATTATTAACCTCTGGCAATCATTTGGGATTTGAATTTGTAACAAAAATACAAACATCATAAATATCTTTTAGCAGGTGAAGCTTTTACAATTCAGGAATACACTATATCGATTTAACTTATTAATGACAGCATAACTTCATCTTCTTATTCCTCAGTCACTTCAAGTATTACTACTGGATGTTTTCAATAATTCTGATTCTCCTGGAAGGTTCTGATTGTTGAAAATACTTGCAGAATTGTCAAAATGCAGAATTATCTTCATGCAAAGTGCAAAGAAAAAAAAGCTTGCTTTGTTATAGAATAGGACACCTCCCTGAAGCCAACTCACCCAGCTGTCTTGCTGTGCGCAACTCATTGTGGCTGATTCACCGTGGCCAACTTGCTATGGAATAATTTAATGCAAGATAACTCAAGAGAGGGGCAAGTGAATTGCAGCAGGTCTTGACACACTTTAAGTTTGAACCTTCTCAAGTTAGAAGTCCTTGAAGTGGGTGAACCAGAGCATGGACTCCCAATATTGGCCAATTGACATCGAATTGTCCCACAGTGTGGGGGACCAAAGCTAAGAAGATTGTGGAGGACCCCAGCCACCCCAACAATAGATTGTTTACCATGATGCAATTGGGAAAGAGCTTTCGCTCTCTAAAGGCAAACACAGAAAGAATGAGGAAAAGCTTCTTTCCACAGGCAATACGAACACTAAACCAGAAACCACAAGAACACTCAGAACTATAACAAAACCATGACTCTACCTCACTCCCCACTTCCCAACTAATTCCTACCCTACCCTCCCATTTTGCCTAACTTACTTGCGGTTGCGTAAGCATTTCACTCCATATCGTACCATGTATGACTGTGTATGTGAACAATAAAATTTGAATTTGAATTTCTTCTGGAAAGCCATGTTAGCTGTTGAACCCACACTATATCTATTTAACGTATTAATGATAGCACAAGCAGAAGCTTTGGGAGAACAGCAGTGACATCAACCCATTAAATCTGTACAATCTGATAATCAGAGATCTGCCATGTTACATGAGAATTCATGTCCCGCCTACTTTTTTAGACTGAAGAGTGGCAATTGGCCATTTTTAAAAACTTTAAGAAAAGTGGGAGGAAGAATAAATCATTATTCTGATTGTCCCAAAGATGCTTTTTCAAGAGGCAACTGGACTTTTTGATTTTTCTTTGAAGACGTTTTGCTTCTCATCCAAAAAGTTTCTTCACCTCAAAGCCGAACAAAAGTCTTGGATGAGAAGCAAAATGTCTTCAAAAAAAATCCAGAAAATCCAGTTGCTTCTTGAAAAATCAGCTTTGGGACAACCTTGACCTGGGTGACTGAGAATCTCCATAGACATTATTCTGACTCTGCAACATGGTGTATTTCTAACTAATAATGTTTCTGAATTCCTTGTCTGTCAGAGGTATCTTCAGTTGGTAACTGAATAAAACAATGGCTTCAGGTGCTAGAAAGGAAGTACAACTTGCAAGACTCACATTCAGAGCATTCATTCTTTTAAACATGAAGGGCATGAAACGACAGTATTTACAGCTACCTCTTTGGACCCACTCCATTTCTTACAAGTAGGGGTCCTTTTTAGATTGTATAGTTGTGGTTTTTAATTACTGCTGTGCACTGCTTAATAGTTTTAGGACTGTTTGCTCCTCAATGAGGGATCATGATGATGATGCTTGCAATCCACAAACCCGATTATGCAAGCATGTGCTGCAGAAGCTAGATCAATCCCATTGATTAGTTTAATGGGACTAATACCACTTAAATTCAAGTGCTTTAGTTTAGCGGTGGGGAGATTCAAATCAGTCTTCCCTTTCAGGCTGAAATCCAATGCACACTAATTTGGGAATAAGCCTCACACTGAACTGACAGGAATATTGGAAAGTGCCTTATGCTGATTCAGAACATTTATCTATTCTGGTCAATATTGCCTCTACACAAATTGGCAGAATTTCAAAGTTACCTGGTTGCATAGGACTGAGGCTTGGAATTTCTAAAAATATGAAACACATAAATTATGTCTCAAAACAATAATATTTCTCTAATTATTCAGGTATTCCAAGACCCAAGTACCTGCCTTTGATCTTTTGGGCCTTAGCTGTTTGGATTTGTAAACTTCATCATTCCAAAGGATGATGTTTTCAAAGCTAATCCAATCAAACATACTTTAAAGTCCCAAGGTGTTTCTTATAGAATTGCTTATTTCATTGGGTCAAGGTGACATACCCTGCAACAGAGCTAAAAGATTATTTTTAAAACAGCTGTGAGTTTTCATATAATATTCTCACAATTAACTGCCGTTTTGAACTTGTAGGTTTATTTCTGATTTTTTTTTAAAAAAAAAGGTTTCTCTAAGACAGCATTCCTAACTATAACTCCAGATGTTTATAATCCACTGCATTTGAAGAGTGTTATATTTTGGATTTTCTAAAATTGGAAGTGGTATTGATACCATATCTGCAATATTTTGTCACCAGTGTTCTCATTTGTTCCCTCAGTATTATCAAATTGACACGTTCAAAAATGTTTTTGCTTTTCCTCAAAACCCAAAGCATTCTTTGAAATGGCAAGATTTAAGCATGTACTGGTAGGCTGTGCACACAGATGAGTCGAAGAGTTCTGATTTGAAGTGAAGTAAGAGAATGGATTCATAGTGTAGGCCAGTGGTGGCGAACCTTTTATTTACTTGAGTACCAAAAAGTATGTGCTTTGCGCATGCCATCCGCACTTGCGTGAGGCTCCTCCACATGCGCTGCATGTATAACTGCACCATCTGCACATGCATGCAGCTTTTGCATGTGCAATGCATGCATGCTGTGTGCGGGCATTCACACACACATGAGCAATCACATGTGCATGTGTAGGAGAGCTCCAAAGACCAGCTGGATTTCCTGATGCAATTACATGCATGCACAGCGGATGCCCGGAGACCAGCTGGGTCTCTGTAATTGCGCATGCGTGCATGTGCAATCATATGCACATGCTCAGATGGAGGTAAGTTGGCTGACAGCTTGTGTGTCCAGCAAGGTGGCTCTGCGTGCCACCTGTGGCATCTTTGTCATAGGTTCGCCAACACGGGTGTAGGCCATTTATCTGACAAAATGTTTCTCAGTTCTATTCTGTAACAGATATTATCACTTTTGCATGTTAAACCACTAGTTAGCATTCATTATGTGTTCTTGATCTCACATGTCTTTGAATAGAGAATCTAGATTTTTCTGCTGCATCAGGAACACATATGGACTCAAAGAACATGAAATAGTCTACTATGTGTTTTGGGTAAATTATTAAATGCTATCAAGTCACTGTTGACTCTTAGCAAACACTTGAATAGACTTTCTCCAGGATATTCTATCCTTAATTCCTCTATTCATTGATGCTTTGCTTTGGATATAGCTCAGAAGAAAGTGGAACCAAGTATGGAAATGAGGGGTTGAATTCAGCAGAAGTAAACTAAATTGGGACCCTTTATTAAACTATGATACTGGCATCACTGAATAGCACTGCAGAATATATATTATGTACTATTCAAAATTATAGATGTTAGAACTTTTTGTCTATTCATTTTTTCTCAGTATTGAAGGGTTACTCAATACGGGTTTTATAATCCTGATGCCAGAAGTATTAGGATTACAAAACTCAGAATTCCCAACCCAGAATGGTAATATGTTGGAGGAGACTGATTTAATCCAAGGCCAGGCTAAAATATTCTTCATTTTATGAGATCCTCACTACAGCACTGAGTAGATTTAAAAAATGTATTCCAAAATGAATAAATAAGCCAAAGAGCCAATTAGTCTTTCAGAGAAGGGATGAAATACTTCTTGTAGGGATGAGATGAGATCAATAAACAAGTTTGTGCATCACTTTTAATTATTATACACTGGCTCATTACGTTACTGTTATAGGCAAGGGTCTTGCTTTGGTCCACTTAAGAGATGAAATCATTCTTCAAGATAACGCTTTTTGTCAAAAACATGAAATGAACATATGCCAAATGGCTTTAGGAAGTGGTAAACACACTCTTCAAACTAATTTATTCAGTCCCATGAATAATCAATATATTGTACAATTTGTTCTAAGTGTTCCTCACTGAGTGATTGGGGATTGGAAGAATATTGAATTGTGATATAAAAAGGATTTCTGTCAAAATAAATTTGTAACATAGCCTCTTCAACCTTCCCATTTTCCTGAGATGTGAGATCTGAAGCATTTAATTTGTGTTGGAATCAATTGGAAGTAGCTTTTAGATGGTTTCAGCTGTGAAACAGGGAGCAGAGTATACAAGAATGGGGGGTTTGGGTGCATATGGCCAGACTGTGTAACATGGAATTGGATTCTAAGGAGATGTGTAACAGGAAAGGCAATCTTCCAGAATCAAACTCTCTGTTTCCAAGTCTTGGATTTAAGACTGGTGTTCCAGTTTATTTAAATTAGGAGATACCAATGACTTGTATTTATATTCTACCTTTGTTTTATATAACTCAAGGTAATGAACAAGTAGTCAGCACATTGGGGATAGCAAATCATTTTGCTCTTTAAATAATGTCTCCACAATGCACGTAATCCAATTTCACATGTTATGAGTTGAACTCAAGGACTACTAAGCACTTAGCTCTGTGTAGGATTTGCTTGTTTTAAAGAGATAGGGCCTTCTCACAAAGCACTTCTAACACCTTTATAAAGTGACATGTCCCAGGAATTCTCTAAAGGAATAAACGAGAGTAATTTGCATTTGTTATTAGTATACTGTTCAACATTCTGCTTCTTTTTTCAATAGTTGACATAGGGAATGGAAACGAGGGAAGAAACATTTTGTATTAGCAACTTTTAGATAACTTGAGCCCTTAGTTCTCAAAATTCTCAACCAATGTAGTATTAATTCTCTTAGAAGAGTTATTGCAACTAAATCAATCATTCTAGTTTAACTACAGAAATGAGAGTCTTTTTTTGCTACATGTCTGCCATTAGAAATGAATGAAATGTGTTTTTTGTTTCATGTTATCCTTTTTTTGTTAATAATTCTGCTAAGAATCCTCCTACTTAAAAAAGCTGCCCAGAGTCTTTGACTGACAGGACACAATGATTGGTTCAAATCATAAATTCTAATCAGGCAGCTTTTTAAGCTTATTTTGTTTGTTAAATTGAAAGATCAAGTAAAAGCAAAATCTGGAACTGAATTATTTTTGAAAATTTACAACAGAAGGAAATATACCCCATGAATAACAAATATGTCTCTAATACTTATGAACCCTGTTTATTTATTTTGTCCCATTTCAATTAATTCTGGACAACTTACAGATAAAGGGAAAATAATGCATATAAAGCAATCAGCTGGAATACTATTTTTTTAAAAAAATAAAGGCAAAACCCAAATCTATGGGAATTCTACAACCATCCTAGGGTGGGTCTGGGAGAATATCTAAATTTGTAATTATTTTTCTGAACATCCTTAGAATGGGAATTGTATAAATCTCTGGACAGAGGTCATTCTAGAGGGCAGGAGCTACAACAGAGAAAGCACATTTCCTGACTCCCATAAGATGACACTGTTTAATGAGATTTTGAGCAAACTCCACATTTATCTAGACTGTTTAAAACTCTATTTCAACATATGACTAGTATAATTACAGTCGTGCTTACATGTTTTAAGTTTGTAAAGCTTGCAAAGCACCTCCAGTCCTCCACCCAATTAGTACTTGCCCTTTCTGGCCAACAGCAGTGCACAGAGAATTGTCAGACTAACAGTGTGTATACTTGTGAGCTAATAACTACATTTTAACCTACCCCTTCTTCAGAAAAATAAAAGTGTAAATTGCTAGTGGTTTGTCATATTTTCCTATTGTCATAGTAATTAATCTCTGTTGTTTTGCAAACTGTAATTTCTCTGCTTAGTATAGGGATAAGCCCCCACTATCTTTCACACTTCTAGTGGTGTATGCTATCAATTGTGCCTTTGTGTAATCACACTAATACACTGCAACAATCTGGAATCTAGGAATGAGTACAAATCCCAAATATCCTCCAATGATAGGACATACCTTCCTTTAAAACACCAGGCATTCTCACAGTGCTATATCTGAATTTCTTTTTTGTTGACATATCTTTTTGGCACCACTTCGACCACACATCCTCACAACCTTCTACAGAGGAATCATCGAGAGCACCCTGAGCAGCTGCATCACCACTTGGTTCGGGAATTGCACCATCTCAGATCGCAAGACCCTACAGTGAATAGTGATGACAGCAGAGAAGATCATTGGGGTTATTCTTCGCTCTGTCATGGACATATACACCACACATTGCATCCGTAAAACCAGAAACATTGTGGCTGACCACACACACCCCTCATACATGCTCTTTACTCTCTTGCCATCTGGAAAAAGGTACAGAAGCATTCGGGCCCACACAGACTGTGTAACAGTTTCTTTCCACAATCCATCAGACTCCTCAACACAAAGAAACTGGAACCATAAATACTTGTATATTTAGCTTTTTTTCCCCTCTAAGTTCTTAGATTTAGAGCTATGTGTAGTTCTGTGTCCTGCTCTTTTTCTTTTTT
>JAEANM010017391.1:0-12968 GCA_017656035.1 Myanophis thanlyinensis | reverse complement strand
AGCAAATAAGCTTGAAATAGATCTATACTGGCCTCCCTGAATTTTTAAAATACCAGCAGTAAAAACTATTAACCAATATATATATGAATATATACAGGTCTAGGTCTGTTCAGGTCTTTTCCTGTGTAAGTTTAACTTACATGGGAAAAGTTACACGGGAAAATACCCGAACAGACCTAGACCTGCATACCTGCACCCGTGAAAATCTATGAATATATATTTGTAGATTTTCACAGGTGCAGGTATGCAGGTCTAGGTCTGTTTGGGTCTTTTCCCGTGTAAGTTTGAGAATATCTTTACAATGTTTCAGCGAGGTCCCACTCGCCATCTTCAGGCTGGTGCCTTCTGCTTCGTGCCAGTGCAAGAAGTGTGTCACCGGATCTGCTGTCTCTATAAATACTGGTGGGAGGTCGTGGTGTGCTGGTCTGGTTGGCTGCACTGCTGCCTCTTGATTAATAACTAATCAAAATAAATAAACTAGATGCCATGGGGAAGGGTAAACAAGGAGAACCCTAAGAATGACTTTCACCAAAGGCAGTCTCCAGATTGAGCAGCATCATGCCTTGAAAACACATTTTGAGAGAAACAAAGACAGGATTTTGTCTTTTTAATGTGTGCTTGCCAGCTTCCCAGAAGAACTGGTTGGCTGCTCTGGGAAGCAAGATGTTGTATTTGCTGAATCATCAACAAGAACCACTGCAAAGCTCTATTTTTAATGAATGAACTTTAGATATCACTAACTTCAATGGATTCTGTTTTCAAGCATCCACATTTGGCTGCAGCTTTATCGCAAATGCTATTAGTTGATATCAAAATTAATGGATTGTGTTCATGTTTATTCAGTAAGGAAGAAAAAGATTGGATACATTTAAGAAGTGATATTTATGAATGGATTCTGTGTGTTATTGTGTATAAAGGTTAAAGTTTTGGAAGAAATCATTACAGCTGGAAATACTGCAGATAAATAGATTTATGATGTTTGATACAATTACGTCATATTCACAGTGTAGTGTTAATGAAAACCCATTACTGGGTCTCTCCCTTGTGCTTTAAAAATATGGATGTTTTGTTTCCTTCTTAGTTGCAGTAGTAACATTCACAAGTAATGTTTTTTATTTAAGAAGTTCTTTAGTGTCAAGTGTCAATATATTATTACTTTTCATCTTTTGTGCAGTATCAGCAGTATTAGAAAGCATTTGGAAAAGAAAAAAAATGCAGAGTAAATTTCTCTCTCCGCAAATTTGTGTTTAATTTATCAGCATTATTATGGCATACAGTAGCCTTAAAAAGCATTTGATAAAGCGACTAAATTAGTGGATCAAGGAAATGCTGGTGATATAGTACATTTAGACATTTGATAAAGTAAACCTCAGCCTATTTCTTGATAAGATAGAACAATGTGGGATAGACAATACCACCATCTGATGGATTTGCAGTTGGCTAACCAAACGGATTCAGTGAGTGGCTGTCAAGGGAACTACATCTACATGGAGGGAAGCATGCAATGGAGTACCTCAAGGTTCTATCTTAGGCCAAACATCTTTCAACATCTTCATAAATGACCTAGATAAGATAAACAAAGGGGAGCTCATCAAATTTGCAAATGACACCAAGTTGGGTGCTGAACTGCTAACACTCAAGATTCATAACACTCTTGACACACTTTAGCATTGGGTCCTATCCAACAAGATACAATTCAGTAGTTCTGCACTTAAGTAGGAAAAAACCAAATGCACAGGTACAGAACAGGCAGCACCTGGCTCAACAGTAGTGCTTGTGAGAGTGATTTAGGAGTCTTGGGAGACCACCACTTAAAAATCAATCAGGTGCCAAAAAAGCTAGTGCAGTCCTAGGCTGCATCAACAACATTCCCTATTGATATTGCTTGTCAGAAGGTCACAAAAAGTGATCGCATGACCCCAGAACAGTACGACCGTCATAATTATGAGACAATTGCCAAACTTCTGAATTTGGATCACATGACCATAGGGATGCTGCAAATGTCATAAGCATGAAAAATGGTTATACTTCACTTTTTCAATGCTTCAAATGGTCACTGAATGAACTGTTGTAAGTTAAAGACTACCTGTACTTGTTATACATGTGCAAGCTTGTTCTGGGTCACATTGTTTCTAAACACATACACAAATATTTCTGTGCATGCTGAAAATCTATATATGGAGCCATATATACCTGCACAAAATTTCTCAGAATTTGACAGCACAAGTCAAGGGTAGAATGTAACTGTTTTAGTTCCCTGCAACCAGGCCACCAAGTACAGTGTTTTAATTTTTTTTCCCATGAGCAAGTAAGGACAAAATTAAAGAACATACATAGACATAACCGAAATAGGAATGTCTAAGCCCTTTCTTCTAAGGATCCTAATATATTTATTCTGTCTGTCCTATGAATGGTTAGTACTTACTAGACTCAGTTGCTCCCAAGAGGATGTAGAATTATGTCTACATGAATTCTACAGCCTTCCAAACTCTTAACTGATTCATCTCTTTGGAAGTACAAGAGCTAGCTTTGCTATGCCATCCCTCATTCTATGTAATTACAGCCTGTGTATTTTTATTACCACTTATGCATTTATTTCTATTTATATCCCACATTTTTGCCCATAGGAACACAATGTCCCATTATAGAAGCAGGGTGCACCCATGGTACACAAGTAAAGCCTGGGCCCACACAAAGACGCTGTATTAATTGTAGTCTACAAAGCATTGGAAGTATTTAAATTATTGCCAGTAATTTCAACAATTTAAAACAGACACCACAGCCTGGAAAAGGTTAAGCAAACATTCACACTGGACTTCACACTTAGGTGCTCACATCATGCCAATCCTATGCTTCTTGCATTTCATCTTTCTATATAAGTATTTCCATGCTTTCACAATCTATTATAGTTAATTTCCTGGGGTGGTCTCTGAGATACAGCCAGAGTATGAAACAGAAGGGATCAACAATTGAGCTTATCCAGCAGTTTTAAAGCTAGTCATGTTTATTTGGTTCATTTATATATTCATAACGGGTGCACTGCGACCTAACAAAAATGCAGGAGGACCATTATGAATGCATCTTATCACTGAAATCTTGAATCACATCAGGAAGAAGAATAAGCTTCAAAGCTTCCTCTTCAATATGTTGGCTTTCAGGTGTTGATTTTACAACATGCTGTGGCACATGACTATTATTGCAAAACTGGTGTATTTAACTTTATTAAAACTGGTTCAAATAAAGGGAAATGCTGCCCATCTGGCTTTTATAGGGGAGCCTGATCTCTTTGAGAGAGTCCCTTTTGTCATAATTAAAATGTGCTAGGGTGACTGCTTTCAAATTTTGAAATGTTTTGCTAAGGATGCTCATACAAGTTGCCTTTCTTTTATTTTTTTAATCACTATGAAAAAATATTGTTATTAAGGCAAGTTCTGTTATCTAAGATAATTTGCTGGGAGGCAATTTGCTGTTTGTATTGTAATTGTGTTTTCAACAATATTTTCATTATCCTTGAAACAGTAAGGGCTTTTTTAAAAAAAATGATCTTACTTTTTGTCAAAATCTTGAACACCAGTTGTTGGTATAAAGGCAGACATAAATAAAATAAAAATCAAATAACTCTGGGCGGACAACAGTAATATGGGATGTGTGGGTTCTTCCTTGTGCACATTCTCAAAATCAGTTATCCAGAGGCATTGGCATTCATTGCAAAATTCTAGCTTCACAGTTCCAACAGTTATTCCATAGACCATTCTCCATTCAGGATAGAAGCAGCATCTTTTCAAGAAAGTTCTCTTTAGATACCTTGGCTCTTTTTTTAATTTGAGTGATCATATTACCATTCCACACTATTATTAGCTATTAAGAAACTTGCCAGCCAGATAGAGAGCAGGCATAAAGCAACAATTAATTCTTTTCCATGGGCTCGGTCTGTTTAGCCAGAGAAGGTATTTAATATACTGCTAAAGCTGGCTGGATGATGTCCATGCCGACATTGCTGGCAAAGGCTGCACTCAAGATTCATTTGTAGGAGAAAAATGAAACCATAAAAGGCCATAACTGAACTCTAAGTTACTGCTCTCAGGGCTTGGGGTCACTGTAAACCTCTCTGCTTTCATTGGAAAAAAAACATTGTGTTGCTTATATTTCCAAGGGAGGAAAAGAACTGTAATTTAAAGGCATTATTCTATATAGATGTTAATGAATTCTATTCTTAGCAAACATTTGGATTAAGACAGGGAATGGGGTAAGTTTTATTTTAAAAAAATCTTCATGTAGTGAGCAAGTTCCATAATAAACAGAACTTTCTTCTCATAAAACTCTTATGTTTTTCAACACTGAAGCTACAGTGAACTTTAACTCTCTATGAGAGCTTCCTTGCTTCCTAAAGTGTCAGTTGAGTAGACAAATTATCTAATGTTGTATCTTTGATTGTTATTTTACAACACTTTCTCTAATTAAATCTTAAAGGTAAAATGAAGAAATATTGAATGACAATATTGAATCCCAATGATTTCTCATGAATTTGTGAAAATCTTGGAAAGTGTCTTTTTATCTTCATACATTGCTATATAATTTGCTTTGATAATATTTAGAAATTTTTAAACAATGAATTATAAAATGTTTCCAGTTTCATCTGCAAAGTTGAGAGACTTTCATCAAGGCTCATAAGGGTAAAAAGGAGTAAGGAAAATGAGTTACATACTGGGTAACTTTAAGAAAAAAACCAACTTCAGTGCAAAAAGAAAATGCATTGTTTCTGCAAATAATGCTACTATCAGAACCATGAAATAGACAGTGGCAGCTATATTAACAAATTTTGGAAAGAAAGGTTTCTAAAACCTTTTATTGACTCCTTTGAAGTTACCATTTCCAAGCTAAAACTTGTTGAAAATTTGACATACTTTCAATTTTTTATAAATCTACTGATGTGTTTATCTATCATAGTGGTGGCAAACCTTTTTGGCACCAAGTGCTGAATGTGAGTATGCGCATGTTCATATGGGTTCCAGGTGCACGTGTGCCTTCTGTGCATGTGTGTGGCTTCTGCAGGTGCATGATTTGCGCACATGCACATATTTTGTGCATGAGCAGTCGTGTGGGAGTTGTGTGTGTGCATGTCTTTCATGTATGTGCAGTTGTATGAGTCATGCTCAGATTCTTGCACACATGAGCAGTTGTGTGGGATCACACATGCATGGGCAGTCACATGGGAGTCACGCACATGTGCGCATGCACAATCAGTGAGTTGGGGTGATGGCTGGCATGCCGACAGAGAAGGCTCTGCATGCCAATTGGGGCATGCATGCCATAGTTCGTCATCACGGATCTATCAGATAACAGAGACCAAATTTTATGATTTTAAGATTAGTATTTTTCCATGAAAACAATTTTTCAACTTGACTAAAAGATGTCAATTTCTAAATCTATTGGATTTTGCTTTTCCCTTAAACAATCTAAACCACTTAATATTTTATGTTTTATTGCTCTGCCCTTGTAGTTCCTTCATATGTAACCTGAAATATCCCAACCCTAATATTCTACTTGCTGAGTTTTCAGTCTATGCAGGTTTTTTGATCTGGAATAGCCTGAAATGTGTTCAATTGTAGGGAACAAAAAGAGGAAGCTATCCAATACCTTTAATCAATCAATCAAATCATCTAACCTAATATAGCTGCCATGAACACACAATGCTTTCAATTTCACATTTGAAAAAAAAGATGATCATAATTCACACCAATAGTTATTATAAACAGGCATTTTATAGCTCGTACTGGTTCCTGAATTTTGACAGCTCACACTAATTTTCCCAATCATAAAAAACCTGCCTGCAACAACCTGACCTGACTAAGAAAATATATTCTACCATAAATTATACTCATATTTAAAAGGATAGTAGATGATTATTGGAAAAGACAGATACAAATTTACAAATTCTTATTAAAGAGATACATATGTAATAGAGAATTGTTGCTAAGGGAAGTAATGCTATCTGTCGCTGTGCTTCTTGCTAACCTTCTGCCCTCAATGGCTTAAATATCTTGGCATCCTCGTGAAAGGTGTTCCTTAACATTTCATACCTTCCTGTGCAAAATGAGAATGGTGATTTCCCTTTCTTGTCTAGGCATTCTCAGCCAACAGCTTTGCACACCATTCTAGCTATGAACAAGATCCTGATACAGGAATAGTCTTGTCAATCAAGACAAAGAAGTACAGAAATAAACAGTGAGGTAGTTGGGCTTCCATTAATCCTGTTCTGTGTCATGGCATTAGCTGCTCACATTATATTTATCCATGTGGAA
This sequence comes from Myanophis thanlyinensis, assembly GCA_017656035.1. Lineage (NCBI taxonomy): Eukaryota > Metazoa > Chordata > Lepidosauria > Squamata > Homalopsidae > Myanophis > Myanophis thanlyinensis. The sequence continues at coordinate 6,666 of JAEANM010017391.1, read as the reverse complement.
GAGCCAAATACAGGAGATTGTTATATACCAGTGGTGGCGAACCTTTTATTTATCAAGTGCCGAAAAGTACGTGCTTTGCGCATGCCATCCGCACTTGCGTGTGGGTCCTCCATGTGCACTGCATGTGCAACCGCACCATCTGTGCATGCATGCAGCTTTTGCACATGCAATGCATGCATGCTGTGCACAGGCATTCACGCACACATGAGCAATCACGTGTGCATGCGCAGGAGAACGCCAAAGCTGGATTTCCTGTTGCAATCGTGCACATGCACAGCAGACACCCAAAGACCAGCTAGGTCTCTGCAATCATGCATGTGTGCATGTGCAATCGCATGTGCATGCTCAGCTGGAGGTAAGTTGGCTGACAGCTTGTGTGCCCAGCAAGATGGTTCTGCGTGCCACCTGTGGTATAGGTTCACCATCGTCGCTATATATCAAGTTAAATCTTTCTATGGTGACGCTTCTGGAGACAAATGAAAATATTAAAGGAGGTTGACTAACCTATAGGTAGGCTAGGACAAGACATGACATTTTTGGAGTGGAGTGAGGGATACAAAACAGATGAGGTGATTTTGGACTGTGAGGCTTTAGGTTTGGGGGTTTCCGTTCTGATATGCCAATTATAGCTTGCACTTTAATCTGCTTCTGATAACAAAATAGTGCAAAGGTTTGATCATAGAAGTCATGATCAGAAAGAACCCCAAGAAGCAAAAGGAATTCTGAAGTCATGGTGCTCCTGAACCTACAAATTGTTCATTTCTGTTCTTGAGATATCTCCTTGAACCAGGAATACTTCGCTGAAGGTGATCTCATTCATGTTTATTCAGTACAGGAGGAAGCTATTCAAAGTGAATTGCGGGAAGACTGCCCAGAACAGAAGCTACTGTTAAAACAGAAGAAAGATGAAAATGAAAGTGTAAACCTACATGGGCTAAAAAGCATGGATGTTTCTGAGGATTGGATCAGTACTAAAAAATTATAACCGCAGCCTTGGTTCACTATTCACATTAAAAGCATGTTGGAACCAAACAGAGTTTAACAACCTTTCAGAAATTAAACCTAGTTAATACCAGGATGATTTCATTCTACAATCTCAGTAGAAGATAGTACTCTGACTTCTTATTGAAGCCATTCTTCTTATTTGTTATATATTAATAATTTTCTTTTGAATTAGTATTGCTTTTCAAAATTAATTTATTTTGTAACATCTAATTATATATCAATCTATGATTAGATAATTAGCTCAAGTACTCCAAAGGAAAATACTACCTGATTCTAGAAACATGAAAAACAAAAATAAAACCATCATTTGTTGTACTTACCTACAACTGTAAGATTAACTTGGGCTTGCTTACTACCCAGCTTGTTTTCCACTACTAAGGTATAACATCCACAATGTTCCTGCTTTGTGGAGGAGATGGTTAGTTTACTGCTATTCTCAGCATTCTCAATTTTGATGTGTTCATTTTCTTTGAGCTGCCAAATTAAACAGATGGATTAATATAGATATTCTAAAAATATAGTAAACTAGGACTTCATAGGCTACATATATTAATAGGAAATGACAAAGAAGTGTGTTTGGCTGATTATAATATTCTGTCTTTTCTTGAGATTACCTCTCTATAAACTCTCACGTGATAGTAATCTCAGAAAAGCCTTAGAGAATATGTCCCTATCCCATTGATAGACTTTCAACCAAGTTTATCTTCATCTAAGGAATCTTAGAATGAAGAAATTATGAACAACATCTCACCCAATACAATCAAAATTTAAAATTGCATTTTTGATGGGAAAGAAGAGAGAATGAAATTTTGATTTGGGGTTTTAACAATTCTAGTAAATTACTAATATAGAAATGACTAGTACAACTAAAGAGTCAATACTGTAACTTTATTACGTATTCTTTTATTTCTTTTTCCTCTCCACTCACTTTATCTCCTCTATCCGCTTTTCTTTCTCTTTTTTCTATCGTCTTTAGTTCTATTTGCTTTTTATATTAAGAAAACATTCTTAATAAAAAATATATTTTAAAAAATTAAAACTATGACATAGTGGATTTTTTTTTGCTAAGCAGTAAGCCATATCCTTAAACAAAAATTGTTAATAGTCCCAATCATAAACATTCTTGGAGACAATCGAATACATATTGCTTTCCTTTGGTAGTAGTTCCACCATTTGCATTTGGTTCAGTATCACATTTTTAAACTAATTAATTATACTTAGCAAAAGCAAAAGTGGCTGTAAGTACAAATATTGTATTAAATAATATCTAATATTAAATGCCAGAAAGGCAATTTTAAATCACATACACACAAAATTAGACCTAACATTTAATATTTAAATATTCTGATTTTTAACAAAATTTCAAGAAATTATTCAACCAGTCCTTAAAATATTTATTTTGGATTTTGTTACTTCATTTCTTTTTTTATAGACCAACATTAACAGGAGACCTTGGAGCATTTACATTTGTTTGTCTTCCAACTTCAGAAATATCTATTTGTGCACACAGGTTTCTTTCCACTAGTTACTGAAATCACACTACAGACTAAGAAACTCTATTGTATTGGGAAGAGGCATCATTGGCAGCTAAAAGCTACTCAAGTAGCTTTTACTTCACCCATTACCTCCCAAATAGCATTTACCAGATTTGAAAATAAGCTCTTGAGTTTTCCCAGTTGGAACTATTGGTCTTCCCAAATCTTATACTGGATTCCACTACTTCAGATGGGGAAGCATCAGTGAGAAATTGGTATGCATAAATTGGAGTCAATAAAAATATTATTTAATTATAAGCATACAAAGAAAATCACAGTTTATTCTAGATGTGAAAACACTTGGTTCAATGACTTTTATGTCATTCCATTAATTTCCTGTTAAGAGAATAGCTTTTCCAGTTCCTCCCTACAGTTTCATTAAAAGTAAAGGCTATTTGGTTTGGCTTTTCTTTCCATAACTTTTAAGATTAAAAAAAAATCATGAACATTGTAAATCTTCTCTTGGTTAAACACCAATTTGATCTTAGAGGACAAGTCGTATATTCATAATTATCGTCAGAGAAGACAGTATTTTTCAATTCGCATTGTTTTGTCTTTTCTTCAAGTCCCTTCATTTCTTTTATTAGTACTCAGGAAATGTTCCAGATATGGAATCCAGATGTTCCATGTAACCAAAGAACTAAATACTAAATGTATTAGACAGTATTTCATTTACAACTTTCATTAATACAATTCTTGTATTAGGGACTTTCTGATCAATGAAATTATTAGTAATAATGGTGTAGTATGATGATACTGCCAAATTCTCGAAATCCTTGAAAAAGATATTGATTAAAAAAAAACACTCAACATTGCAATTTGGCAACAGCTATTCTGTGCTAGTCCATGTAATAGTTTGATGTTACAGCACTTGTGTGTCCCTGAATTGAATTCCATGATCATTATGCAGCAGCACATTTTTCACTTAATTTTTTTGAGTTGTCTGAATCTGCAGTACGTTTTGTGTTATTTCAGTTAAGTGTGGAAACTGTTTTGTGGTATCGATGTACAACTGCCAAAAGCTAAAGGTAGACTTCGGATGCTGTGAGTGGGGTCTCTGTTGTCCTTGGCTTTCCTGGAATTTTTTTAGTCCACCAAAACAATTCTAATCAAGCACAAGCCAAGAACCAATCAGAGATAAGCCCTTACATGCACCAATTGGAAATCATCTTGGCTAAAAACCAATCAGAAGTCAGGTCACCTGGCTATTAAAATGGGACGTTTTGCTCAGTTTCTGTGGTCTGAATTTCTGAAGGTGCCAGCCATAATGGCTGGTGAAACATCAAGAAATGATTGTCTAAACCACAATCACTTAACACTTGAAGTTCAATATTATCCAACAGATGTTAGTCACTTTACATCACTATAATGAAGAATATAACTTTCTTCATCTAAAGGCTATTTTAGTTTTAAAAAATCTATCTATTTCTATCAATATAACTTTGGCCCTGAGGTATGGAGCTGTGAATATAAATTAATGATGCATAATCCTCGACATTTAGCAAGCATGTGAGTTTGGGATTTGTAGCCTGAGACAATAATCAAATATCAGTAAGATGTCTTTCACTGTCTCCATAGCAAGCTAAGTTCAGACAAAGTAATATACAATGTACTCTGTGGGAAATATCAGAAGAAGTTGAGAGAGGGTGCTCAGCTGTTATATATTTGGGTTAATATTATTTATCTCTAATAATGTACAATACTGTCAGTGCAACTATACATTACATTTTAGAAGCAAAAATAAAAAAGGTTTTTCAATTATTGTAAAGAGAGATTAAGATCAAGCGGTTTTGTCATCTTATATACAGATATAGTTAATTGTGTTATTTATAGTTAAATGAATATTATTTAAATAATGAGGTGATTAGAATCAGGATCGGGATGTTCTAGGTTATGAAATTTAATATTTTTATTTACAGTTTTAGTTTTTTATTCAGCCTACATCTTGGAGCAGTGTGAAAATCCCAAATCTTTCTACCACCATATTCATTTTTCAGTTCTTGAAAATGGAATTGTTGTACCTACTTTCCTTTAAAAATTTTCATTTTTTTTAAAAATAGAAAGTGTTCACCATAAGGCCAACAAGATATTAAGCACTAAGTTAATTTTCCTAAAACCAGAGATATTAATTAATTAAACATATATCACAAGGACTTCCCTTACCACAAATGCATTCAGTTGGCTGAGAAATTCTGGTTGAGGAATTCTGGGAGTTGAGGTCTACATATTTTCAAGTTGCCAAAGTTAAGAAACACTGGGCTACAGAGTTATTTTTTACCAGAAATTCATAGCTATAAAGCTTTTTGTATATTTGTATGTATATTTGTTTACATAGCAGCTTTTGGTTATTTACATACCACAAGCAAGAAATTATTTCCAATCCTGATAAAAATGCCATATATATATAAACTTCTTTTGTAGATGCCCTTTGCTATCATACAACTTATGATTAAAAGAATAGCAGCAAAAATTCCATTACCTGCTTCCGAAATTTCATCCAAGTACATGTTAAAGGTAGGGTTCCTGCTACTTTGCACAACAGCTCTACTGATTCACCAGACCTTACTTTCTGGTCTTCTGGGAACTGAACAAACTGAGGAGGAAGAGCTGATAAAAGAGGAAACACTTCTGAGGATTATTATTTTTTTCAGAGGTAAAAACTATGAGTCTATTGAAGCAGATATGCAAAATAGAAACCAATTGTTTACACAGTCCAAAAGCTATATCTGATAAAAATCCAGGTTCTAATTCATGGGTATGATAATAAAATCCTTCAACCGCTGGTTAATGGTTTAATGCTAAAGCTGTAAGCCCAGTCCAACTTCAGAGATTCTTTACTTTTATTTTTATTGAATTTCTATACAGGGGAAACAAGTGTTCCAAGATTATGCTGGCTATTATGCTGGCAATCACCCCACGCAAAGTAAAAATGGAGAGGATTCCGACTTTCATGGAAAGTCCTCTTGATCTTAGGATCTTCTTGGTTTAGACCTATGGAAGAAAGCCTCTTATATTCCCTGCTTCAGATTTTAGGGGAACAAATCTGCTTTAAATTAACCCAGGACTTGAAGGAATTCATTTATTCCTTTTCCAATTGTTTTAGTAGAATTAATAGGACACACCCACACACACACACACACACACACACACACCTTTTGTGTGTGTCGGTCATACCGGACTAGATGAGTGATTGACTTGACATGGAAAGTTATGAATTGTTCAGGTGTTTAGCAAAAGGATATATAAGAAATAATTAAGATAGAAAATTCACTGCATTTTTTAAATGAAAATTAAAGCAGAACTTGAATAATGTTTCAATTTGTTATCATCCATTTTCCTTATTTTGATTAATCTAAAAAATTCTAGTAAGAAGATGCTTCAGCATTTTTTTTTGTAAAGAACGAGGTTTCTTTAAAATGGTAAGTTAAAGTATACAATATATCAATCTGATACCATTAATAATCCTTGGACATTTTTATTTTTTCACATATAAATTAATTAAGACATTACAACAGGGTGTGGACAAGGGAAAGATGAAGAAAAAGACCATTACTGCACATGCTCTACCAAGTGATTAGCTTCTGTTACAGGAAGATCTAGTAACTGTAAGGATTATGATTAAATTTAAGAACACTGGTATTTAAATTCTGATTAAATTGTTTTGCTTATACTTTTTTCCTTTTATTGATGTGTGTGTATTATACAATGGAAACTTCAATACTAAGTAACTATGGTAGCTCAAGATGAAAATCTTTATTGTGCAACAAATACTTTGATGTAAAGTGTGGCAATATCTTTTGTTCTAATTTAATCAATCTGATATGTAAAAGTCAAATAATTTTATGCTAAATTATTCTAAATTGCAATATTCTAAATACAATAAATTACAATTAATACTTATATAAAAAATAATTATGATTAAACTTAAGAAATTATCCTTGGCTTTCCAATTCCTTGGTCTTTTTGTAAGTCCCTGGGCCTGGGATCATATGCAAACCTTTCAGCAGAATACAAGGTTTAAACATTTTCAATAAACATATACTGTCCTGAACTACCTAGCCCAGGGGTGGGCAATTACGGCTCCTTCATGACTCGTGGACTTCAACTCCCAGAATTCCTGAGCCAG
>JAEANM010017390.1:0-12968 GCA_017656035.1 Myanophis thanlyinensis | reverse complement strand
CAGGCCTCTCTCATCTTTTTAAGTGGGAGAAATTGCACAATTGGTGGCTGACTAAATACTTTTTTGCCCCACTATATACTGTATATTCCAGTATACTGAAAACATCGTCTTTCTTCCCACCAACTCTCTTTATTACAAAATTGAATTATATATTCTAAAACTAGAACAGGAATCTTTCTGGATTACTGCATGCATCTTTGTTACACAGCTTCAGAGTTAAAACTAATTCTATTATTTTAATCTTAATATGTAAGCCATCTAGATTTACATCAGCAATTGAGGTGGTATGCAAGTAGGTAGGAAGATACAATAACAAACAAAACAACTTATGCACAGATTACTCATTTTGGTTGAAACCCACAGCCTATTATTTATCACAATAATTCCTTTAAGGCAACCAAAAACTACTACAGTATAAGTAGGTTTTTTTCAACTATAGCTTCTTTTATCCTGCACAGAATTAAGTGACATATGACTAGTTAGATTGAACATGGACACTGACTTCCTTTCATGCTTTTTTGCTTAACTCATTTTGGAGGACCTTTGGCTATATTTCATAAAATATGTTTCTTAAGATAAATAATAGAACATTTGTAGTCTAGTTCAGTAAACAATGACGACTTCCTTTCTGCGCTTTTAACTGTTAAGAAAAATAAAAATAAGCAATATTTTTAGCAATTATTCTGTAATTCACCTGTAACATACCTTCCATTGTCTTACCAAAATATATTGATTGGGCTCATGCATGATATTAACTTATAATGTAGTTTATTAGTGGCTTTGTACAATGCACGAGCCTCAACATGATCAATCATTTAAAATATGCACCTTTTCGTCACAATAATATGGACTTTCAAGACAACATTAGAAATTATATTCCAGAACTGCGGTTATTTGATAGTAAAACACAAGACTAGATTACCAAACAGAACTTTCCTCTTGCCTCTTTAACTACCTTTCACCAGAATGATGAACAATAAAGTTTTCAATACAATGGAATCTGGACAGATTTCAATTACTAGTTAGTTCAAAAGATGGAAAGAGAAATTAATGGCACATTAATTCTATAAGGCCTTCTACATCTGCCACAAATGCAGGTAATTGTCACCTTGTCATAGAATAGGTTCAAAAAAATGTACAAATCTGAAAGCTGGAGTAAGGATGTTCATCCAATATGAATAGAGAGAAAGCATATTTATCGTACATATGTATATGTCTACTAAAGGCAGAAAAGAAAGAAGATTACAAAACCAGATCCTTACTGCATTGTTCAGGAAGCTATTTGTTGCTGTGATTTTCATCTGTTTGTTGGGAAAGGGAGATACAGTTTCATCATCATCCTCTGTATCGTATAGGCACTAAAACAGAAAATAAGTTGATATAATTTTTATAATGGAAAAATTAACTGAATATTTCACATTGTAATGGATATCTTAAAGAGATGTGGTTGTGTTGAAGTAACAGCTAACCTCAGCAAGTAAGTGGTAATGGGTAAAATAAGAATTCTGCTTCTAGCTATCAAGAATATGCATCTTTTTAAACTTATACTGTATGTGTTAGGGTACAAATTAATCAATCAATTTTTCTGAGTATAATACTTCTCAGAGGTGAATCAGACATGGAGATATCACAATTTTGAAGAAATTTGTGTTACATATGAGAGCTATTTTAATACAAAAATATAAACTTTTCCATGCATGTATTGCTTACTTACTGAAATGCTTAAAAAAAAACCTGTTCAATCAGGTAATATCAAAAACGATTTAAAAAACTAGAAAAGCTTGACAATACTTACAGTGAAAAAGATGGCTCATTTATGCTATAATTCACATTTTAAGTGACAAAACTATTATATTAATTGGACTTTTACATTTATGATGTGTGGTTTCTGAAATGAAGATAAAGGGAGTGTTTATGAATAGGACTGGAACCCCAATATGGGCAGGGAGGGGGGAATCCAACAGTGTCTTTTCTACTGACTATAAGAAACATTTCATGATTCATATATTTCTCTTTGCAGCTGATCTGAGTTTTCCATTCAATGAAAATAATGTCGAAGGCTGAGCTACTTCTTACCGTTTTTCACTTACTATGGATGCTATGCAACATTCTGTTCTACATAGTACTCTAAATTCTCAAAAACAAAGCCTTACATTCTCAAAAACAAGTACATTAAATGCAAAGGTATTTATTTACTTGGGGTCAATGATAGCAGATAAAGCAAAGACAAAGTAATTATGTCAATATCTTCCATTATATCTTGTCCGATTAGCGATTAAGTATCACAATAGTGAAGAATGGCAATATTAAATATATTGAATCAGATGGTACTTATAGCCAACCCCTATCCCGGGGAACACTGGGCAAGAAATATTTCATAGTGTGGAAGTTATCATACAGAAAGCTTGTCATTTCACCCATATCCCATTAATCTCATGAAGTGGGGGAACCTTTGCCAGCCTGCTTGATGAGTGGATTGGAACAGAAGATTTGGTTTTACTGAGCCATTTCTTAAAGTATTCTAATAGCTTCTTAACACTGCAAAACTAAAGATACCATACAGTTGAGAAGCACAGATCTATACAGAATAACCCCAAAGCAGATGTTTCCAATGATTTGTCAACATTGCATGCGTAGAAAAATGTATAAAAATAGGTTGAACTGACAGTTATGTAAAGATACGCACCTGTTTGTGGGTATGATTATTCACAATGTTGACCTTCATACCTGCAGAATGAGCATGTGATGGAATTGTAGCCTTCTGCTGTTGTTGGGGTAGGAAAAGTGGAAAAAGATAAAATCAGCAAAGGATATATCAACTTCTGGAATTAATTTAAGGAAGGTTACAAAAATGTGAATTGTTATTCTTTAGTGCTTCTAATAACAAATAGACCAATTTGTACTTTTTTACCAAATTTTTGAAGCCTTAAAATGCATTATTCTACAATCTCCTCCACTAATTGTAATAAAAAGCTTTTTAATGTGATATAGAAATTAAGCAAATAATGTACTATTAAAAAGGAAAGCATAATTGCAGGAATTGCTTTGTCACATAATTCTGTTCTGCTTACAAACTTTTTGTAAAGATTCCTAGAGAAGGCTCAATGCTTTACAGAATCATTATCCCAATCTCTGACTTTCATTCAGATATTTGAAATCAGCCTGGTTTTATTTGAGACATGATAAGAAAACTCTGGAAAAATCACTGTACTTTTTACTGTAAGGCAAACTCAATGGTATCAGACTGATTATTAAAAGTAACTGCTTGGTTTCTAAAACAAATTATACAGTCAGAACTCAATATATCTATCATGATCAATCAGCCTTCATTGGAGCAGGCTGTTGCTTCTGCCCTAAAATAGAACTTAAAAAGCAAAAGGGAATTACTGGAAGTTTTTTGACTCCACATTTTTAAGTTGATAATTTCTGGATTACAAATGAACAAAAAAGGAACTGAATGATATTTTAACATGTTATAGAATGCCCTACATGGCACAAAGACAAAAATTGGGAAGCGTCTAGCGAAAAATTAGAGAAGAAAGACAAAAGTGTTAAGCTAATCCCTTGTTCTGCTGATAGTAGGTAAGACGGTATAAATACCTTTAGGAAGTTAAGATATCTCTCCAAGCATTTCGATACGTATGTATATGCTTATGCTATCAGTTCTGTGTGCACAATATACCATTGTTTCTTGCGTTGTGAGCCAGATGGTAGGCTGATGCATTTGTATCAACCTGCCATCTTCATCAGTAGTGCATTACTGTATTTACAGAATATCTTTTCTGCTTCAAGAGATACAGTCTATCTACCCTTTTCTCTTTTATGGTGTGCTTAACGAAGTAAACAGAACCATCAAGTGGCATCTTATCTCAAACTCATAAAAAACTGCCTCAGTGAGTGATAGCACCTAGCCAATCTTGGCTGGTTGTAGGAACTAAACAGTATTGTTGTGATCAACGCCGTGAAAGGGAAAAATCTGGGAATTGCAAAACTATCAGCTAGACTTTTAAAAAGACATGTTACTTCCATCTGTGTATTACCAAACAACTGCAGAGAGGCAATCACCAGAAGCCTAGTTCAACTCAAGGAATCTTAATTTTTTTTAATAAAGCAGTTTCATTTACTCAAGAGACAACATAAATCAATGCTTTATATAAATTTTCATATACATAAGGGTATGAACTCGATGCTCTCTAGATACTGCTCATACTATCTTGATAAGAACTGAAGCCCCAAACAGCTATACAGTACCAATTTGCCCCTCTTGCTGAAATTTATACAAGAGGAAAATAGAGGAGAGATTACAAATTTGTCATATAAATAATGCAGTTCTATATAATTCATATTAAGTTATTAGATATAGGTAAAATAAATATCTTTATTATAAACTTAACTGCAGTAGTATTTCCCATGCATTTGGCACTGCATTAAGAAAAATAATATTTTACTATGGTGAATGATATTTGATCTAGACAAAAGGCAGCTAGATGTCTTACATACACTGATTTCTCCAATCATTACAAAAATGTCATCACTGTATGTTCAGAATATTAGAGAATGTCATCCTCACTCATCTGTTAAGAAAACAACCTCAACAGTTGACACAGATGAAATTTACAAAATACTGATGTTCTGGTCTTAAGTAGTTGAGAGATAAATCGGATTCTAAAAACAATCCACTACTGAGGCTTCTGTGACCTTATTTTATTCTTTTTCAGTAAATCTGAAGCTGTTTCGGTCTAGCTTCAGGCCAATGTATAGTACAGAGACAGTGTTTGACACACTTGATTATGACTTCTGGCAGAACCAAGATATGAGTGTTGCATCCATACTAGTGCTCCTTAATCTCAGTGGCTTTTGAATTTGTTGACCATAGTATTCTTCTGGACTGCAGGAATCAGAAGTGGGAGGCACTGGGCTCCAGTCATTCACTCCTTTCTTCAGGCTGGTTCTAGTTCGGGGAGGGGGGAGGAGAGGGGGAGAATGACTTAGGGTTTAATATTCCCGTTCCTCCTGTTCAACAGCTACATGAAACCACCAAGGGAGGTCATCTGCTGCCAGTTCAGGGTACAATTCTTCATTTGAACCCTAAATCTCACAGGTTGTCTTGACTCCCTATCTGGAGACTGTCTGGGTCTGAATAGGACAGAATAGACTTTGACTCAATCCTAATACAATTGAGGTGGTTGTGGCTGTTTGGACTCTCTAGGTTGATGATATCATCATCCTTGGATGGTCTTGGATGGAGCTATACTTATACCCAGTCTAAACTAGTATGCAACTTGGGGGTTCTTGAGCAATTGCAGCTACTGCTCAAAGATCAGGAAGCAATTGTGGCCAGGAGGTCTTAGGCACAAGTACATCTTGTATGCCAGTTGTGCCCTTTCCTTGATTGGGAGACCCTTCAGATAATCATTCGTGTCCTGGTTGCCTCAAGCTTTGATTATTACAATATGCTCTACGTGGGGCTGTCCCTGGGACCACCCAGAAGCTGTAGATGAATCAAAATACAATAGCACAAGCAGTAATAGGTGTATCTTGATGTACCCATGTTTCACCATTGCAAGAAAGCTACATTGGCTGTCAGTTAGCTTGAGAATGCAATTCAAGATTCTACTTATTGAAAGTAAATCCCTGTAGGCACAAGTCCTGGATACTTTGATGACCACTTATCTCCAGTAATTTCTACCCACCAAGTGTGCTCCAGCAGAGTGGGTACACTCCAAGTTCCCTCCATTAAATTTTGCATGTTCTGGAATCTAGGAAACATGCCTTTTCTTTGGTGGCCTCCACATTCTGGAATAGCATCCACTCAGAGCTAAAGATCTGTTTCTCCTAAAGTTCCACAAAGGATTGACAACCTGACTCGTTTTGGGATTGATGTTTGCCATTGTTTAACAGCCCCCTATTTTGTTTTGTGGGTTTGTTAGCAATGTTTCAGTCTGAGGTGCCTATTAATTCTGTTTCTCGGTGTTTTGTTTTGTATACCAGCCAAGTCTACTGGAGTTGGGTGGACAAAAAATTTAAATAAATGAATAAAATTTTGTTATAAAGAATTCTGAAAGATTCAGTTGAAATAAACTGTCAAGAGTTTGACATAAATTGCATTGTTACTTTCGCCAATATTTTTCTGTGAAATGCATAGTCATTTCTTCTGAAACCAGGGAAAAAAAGTGAATTAGCAAAAACTTACTTGTATTGTTTTTGTGATCTTCACAGCAGGAGATACTGTTTCCACAATGGTGTTCATGGTTGCTGCAACTGGAGCACTTCTTTTCAAACTAATTTTCTCTCTAGCATCAATAACTTTCGTCACTTTTTCTATACTCTGTTGTTTCCGGGAATTTAGCATTTCCCGGGCATCTTGAACTTTCCCTTTGATTTTGAACCTTGCGTCTTTCTGAAGAAGTTTCTCCCTGGCATCTTTCACACCAATTTTGTGCCTAGCATCAGTAACACCAATCTTTTGACGTGCATCAAATGTCTGCTGAAAACCAACACTGGGTGATGATCTGCTTAAAAAGGTTTGCTGGTTTCCAATTCGAGATCTAATGCCTCCAAAGACCGGCCTCATGTTCAGTCTGAAAGAGAAATGCTACATATTAAATAAAGCTTTTCAGTTAAAAACCAAATACTTCCAATTCATCATAGAAGACTGAATAGATAACAGATTTATACTTCTTAATGAAAACATATCATGTTGGCTTTGCCCACAATTCCAAGAAATCTCTGAAACCAGTGCGTAAATGTGCCCTGTAGCTTTTCCAGACATGCACTTTTTGGATAATACCTCAGTTAAATGTTTTAGACACCTCTACACACTTTTTGCATTACATAGAACCAACAGCCCCAGTCCAAAAAGAAAAAAATGGAAGAAAACCAGGCCAAGCTGCAGCATTTAAAGACGGGGCTAACGGAAACCACTTCTTGAGTGGGGGCGGCGGCTGGATACACCGGGGGAGGCGGGAGATCCTTGAAAAGCTTCCTACTCAGCCCTCACCTACAGCATGCTGCCTCTGCTCCCTTCGTCCCGTACCCCTCCCGCCCGGAGACCCGCTGGCGCTGCCTTCCAGCCACCCGACACCCCCGCACTGCTTACGGTGGGTCAACAGAACCGAACTCTCTAGCAGGTTACGACTGACAAAACGATAAGCCAATCAGAAGACAGAATGTCGCTCTGGGCGGGTCTTCCCTCTTGGACACAGCACGGATCTTTTCTGCGTGCTACGATGGGGAACGGGGAGTTCCATCCTCGTAGTTCCATCCTCGTAGCTTCTCTGCAGACTGATGGTTCTTTCCACTCACCTCCCTTTTGTATTGACACTGACGCCGCGCTTCTTGATCAGTTCATCCAAAGATAAATCCGCCATATTTTGTCAAGGCCCGGAGAAAAGTCGCAGCGACCGACTCCCGGACATGAGATGGAAGTACTTCCGGTCTCACGCTTACACCCGTTTGTCTCAGCTTCTCGCGGCTTTGCACAAATCACGCGTAATAAGGAATTGGAGATTTCGCGGAGACTAGTTTCCCATAACCCAAAGCGACATGATTTTAATTTACATATATAAAATGAAATATTAGGTGCATATTTTTTCCAGATTCTAATTTTTTTTTTTAGATTAGCGAGTCATCAGGTAAAGAATAGAAATTTAAATTATTAGAGTCGGGTGTTTTTGGGGGTCACATGTAGTTCACCCTCATGTCGAATGACTCTGCTGTTAATGACCTTTTCTCCTCTACGGACTTCTGGTATGCCTTAAACTTATGAGTAAGTAAAATAACGATTCGGGGTGACGCCCGGGTCCTCACTAACAATGTGAGAGGAATTTTTGAACGGGTACAGGTCTTCCCTGAGGTGACCCGCCTACTTAGTGGGATGCCTGGGTGAAATGATCTGCCCGAAAGTCTATTGTCAATGAGTTAAAAATTAAGATTTAGTTTTGGAGTTGGGAACGGTACTCCAGATCATTGTTCCGTACGTTTGATCGGTACATTGCTAAATGTTTTCTCGTTACTTTTTAAAAAAATATTTTAATCCCACAGATGATACTTACTGGGGTTATCGGCCAACTACGCTCGTCATTTTACAATGTGTCGTCCCGGTTTCAACCAGTGGACCTGTTTTGTTTCCGTAGTACTTACCATGACTCCGAATTTTTCACTCCTTGACATATGTCATATTTTAGCAAAACTCAGTATTAATTCTCTACCATAGTTTGCTCATTCTATTTTAAAAAAGTTCCATGGGGTGAACAAAAAAAAAATCTTAATTTGAAGGAAAAAAGTAAAAAAAAAAAGTTCCCACGGCATACAAGCAAACAATCAGGATTATTCAGATTGAATTTTCTTGCCTGCAGTACCTAAAAACACGCACTCCGTGGCGAGATTTGGAAAATAAAAAGGACACTTCTTCAAAATTTAACCTGAATTTAGTGAAACTGAATACAGCAAACTATGACTTCAAATCAGCAATATGAGGGTGAAGGTATTCTCCAAGCTTGTGGGCTGGTTTCCAAACATTTGGTTATCAGGCTAACTTAACCCTCTTTATTGTGCTTGAAACACACTGGAGCTACAGTTAATTGTCAGTCATAAACAAGTCTTACTAAAAATGAACTCATTGTTTCCTGCAAACCACTCTGGGAGGGGCCGTTCACCTGCTCTGTTCTGTCCCACTGAGAAAGCAGGCTCTGCCTCTAATGCAGAACCCTCATCAGAGCCTTCCCCAGACTCCGGACTGGCCCATTTTCCTCCCCAACATCATCACTGTCTGATTCCCACACCAGTTCTGCTGGCTGGTCACAGCAGTAACATCTTCAGTGGGGTTTAGGAGATGTTAGTGTGATTTGTCAAGTGAGGGTCTTAGGATCAGGCATGAGTAATCGGCGAGAGTCTTGTGATGGGGAGATTACACCAGGTGAGTCATTGGGAGGTGAAGTGCTGGGGGTGGGCTTGCATGGGTTGGTTGAGGGTTGTTGTGGTCTCTGGTTGGCTGTGCCAGTGGGATTCTGAGGGGTTCATAGGCTGTTTATAGATCAGTGTCTGTTGATGGAATTGCTTGTGAAGTTGCCAGGCTTCGATGAACTTACCAGCATGGTAGGAGCTGGTGCAGTTTGGTGTTTGTGTGGGTAGAGATTAAGAATTTCAAATTGTGGCCTTTAACTGCCAGCTGGTGTTTGTGAATCCTGGTTTGTCCCACAGTTACTATTGTTATTGATTTTATAAATGTCTTTGGTTCTGGATAATTCCTGGCAGTGTATGGCAAGTTTGTGAGCTACTGCTATTCCTAGGGGGTTGGAGAATTCTGGCTGTTATTTCTTGACACCCCTTTTGTGTCTGGTAGGGTTACTTTTTGCATGGTAGATGGCTGTGTAGTGTATTGTGGTTTGGGTGCTGTGTGTCAGAATACGAAGTTTTTTGGATAGCTGTTATGGATCATCAGCTTTTCTTAGTGTTGTGATGCTGCAGTGCGTCCTGGCCTTTCTGAAGAGGGTCTGGACCCAGCTTCTTTTGTGTGCTGTGGAGTGGTTGCTTGAGAAGCTGAAGATGTGTGCACAGGTTTGTGGTAGATGTGGGTTTCCTATTTCCCTTATTTCGTGTCAATGTCTAGGAATGGGAGTCTGTTTTCTTTTTCCTTTGTGTGTGAATTTGATCCCCAAGCTGTTGCAGGACTGCTTCTGCTATGATATCAGGGTACCTTGTACTTGTTTTCTTGTTGAAATATGTGTTGAAGCATAGATCCAGGAGTTTCACGATGTTCTGTGGACATGGAGTGTTCTGTGGTGTCATCATCTTTGTGGATATGTTTAGTGAGTAGGTGGTGTATGGTTTGTTTAGCCAGATTGATGTCAGTTAAGAAGAGTGATGATGTCGAAGGAGACCATTTCTTTCCTGTTGATCTTGGTGTGCTTGATGCATTGGAGAATTTGTTCTGGGGAATTTATTGAGTGGATTGAGTTGTTGACCAGGAGTCTAGGTTTCCTCTGTAGGGTTTTTGCTAATTTGTATGTCAGTGTGCCAGGGAGACACACAATTGGGCATGAGGGGTTCCTGTTGTGTATTTTGGGGAATCCATAGAACCTGGGTGTGGAGGAGTCTTTTGGTTGCATGTGCTTTCTCTCTTGTGGCATTAGCTTTTTTTCTTTGTTCATTTTTCTTAGGGTGTCTTTTTTTTGTTCTCTAGCTGTTTTGTTGTATCACTATGGATTATTTGGTAGGTGTTGGTGTCCTTTAGTCCAGTACTACCATCAGGCTACCTTTGTCTGCTGGTTAGGATGACAATGTTTTCGTCTTGTTTCAGTGTCTTTAGTGCTCTGTTCTCTTCTCCTTTTGGCTGTGTGTTTTATCTGTTACATTGCACATTGGGGATGATTCTTTGTTTCTTGATCCAGGTGGTGTGTCTTTAGAGTGGATTTAAACGGGGTCAGAATCTTTGTGGTTGAAATTGAGGACGTGTGAGGCTGGTCTTTTTGTTGTCACATAAACCTCAGATAGAACACTGACCTTGACACATCCCCTAAACTCCACTGAAGATGTTACCTAATCTGGTAACAAATTGTTCAGAAACCAACCCACAAGCTCCGAGAACTTTCCCTTCATCCTACACCCAAGATACAGATATTTGCTGCTATTGCAAAGATAAATATTTAGATCATTTCCTGCAATTGGAAAAAGCAGCTTGTTGTTTTTGTCCAATAAAGTCGGAATCATATAATTCCGCAGAATTACAAAGGCAAGGATGTTGAAGGGAAAACATATGGAATGTTGACTGACATGAAAATATTGCAATGAAAAGTTGTCTAAGGAGGGTTTAAAAAATCTCATTCTGACACCTCTGAGGGAAGCCTATGACGTGAGACTAAAGAACGTTAACATTACTATTATTTAGAAGCCATTCTAAAGCATTTTCTCAGATTTTGAGTTAAAAAAAAACTATTAAATTGTTATTTTAAGTCTTTCTATATTTATGCAGTCCTTTCAAGCTTTCCAAACTTCAGCCATTCTATAAATAAGCTATAAGGTACATAATTTCAAAATCTACCGAAGTCAGGAATTGTTTGATTATTTGAAAAATACTTTTGACATGCAGCTAATTCAAGCAGTGATTATTGAAACACTCCAAAAATAGATTATTTTACATTTCCATTACATTTTCCTAAGGTAACATGAAGAATTATCCTGAAGGCAAATTATTGTGAAAATGAATATTTTTCTCATTCTTTTAATAGTAGAACCCATGATCATTCAAGGAAACTGAATGGTAGAATATTTAGAAAATAATATTGCTTTATATAGTATGAATTTGTTTTCACTACTTGTGAAGGTCACCAAAAAGTTCTTTTTTCAAACTTTCAGAGATTATAAGAATGTGCAATACAAGGTTATCAAAACCTGTTCTGCAATAATGTCTGTATATTTCCAGAAGAGAATTTCAAACCTAACATATGAAATTATGAATGTAATATGCAAATAATGTGTTCCTGATATATAGAAAACTGTCTAATTCATTAATATGTACCTTGTATATGGTCATATTTAGCTTACAGCTTAAACATAACTTATCCAAATAAAATACTAATATCATTTGCTACCTACTAAATTCAGAAAACAATTTAAAAAAAAGAGCACTCAATTATTAATTGAACCAAGTAGCAATCCGGGTTTAAGGAATTAGTTTTAAAGTTGTTAAATACTTGGATATATAGCCACTACACGTTTCTTAAAGAGCTTTTGAACAGATAAAGCTAAAAAAAAAAGTCATGAGTTAGGAAGCCGAACTACCATCGAGATCAGAATAAAGCGTTTTTGAAAGGATGAGATGAAAAAGTATCTTTTTCTATTAATTCTACAAAATGAACTCTTTACCCGATTATATTGTTAGTGAAAAGTTAAATATTTTACAAGCTATTTTTGACAGCAATAATATACTGGATGTATTAGTTTATAAAACAATTTTTTTAGAGAAAATCTATTTACTTTCATATTATATATACATTTAGATAATGCTGGATTGCGTATATTTTGAAATAAGTGCAAGGCACTATATTCTGAGAAAGGGTATGTATCTGTTATTGAAAATAAATTTTTATATCTATATTTAAAAAATTCTAAGTAAGCATACTTTCACTTTGTAAATTTAAAATGCCACAATAGCCCTGATTAACTTATTAGTTAACTGTTAGATCAATCAACTAAGCATCATTTGACAATAATGAATTTTGTACTTGTCATTTCAAAGGATTTTAAAAACAAAACTTGTGGGGATTAGTTAATAATCTATGGACAGCAAGGAAAGAACAAAGTTAGTTTTAGGGTTTCACTGATGCAGTTTTCCTTAACTCTGATGAAAAAGTTCATCATTACAAAAGCTATTAAACCATTAAAAAAAATCTGAAGCCAGTTTCAGCTCCAGCTTCAGCTCTTAAATTTTTGTGACAAATTAATGGAAGGTAATATATTTATATATACTTGGGTTGTTATATTTTTATGCAATGTTATTTTTGACAATAAATTTATCTACTCTGTCTAAATTGTCTACTGGGAGTGTCAGTGTACAATTCAGTTGTTAAAACTTACCTCATCAAAGAAAGCTGTATTCCATATATAAAGAAATATGAGTTACATAAAGTATTTTAGACTTAGTCGGTTTCATAAAATTTTCAGTACACTCATGAACAATACGATTGAAACATTACCTTTCAAATAAATATGAGAACAGATTTCCAGATTTAATTGAAAAAAGTATCAATGTTAGAAGCATGCACTTCAATTGTTAAGAGGGAGTGGGAACACATAGCTATTTCACTGGACAAAATAATTTTTTTGCTTACTTTATTATTGTTTGTTGTTTACAATTAAGGATGTGCAGATAACACACCACAAGAAAAAAAACAGAAAAATCATTTTGAAAGAAAAAACAAATATACTGAACATAGACCAATTAAATTGTACAAAGACATGGGACTGGC
>JAEANM010017389.1:0-12968 GCA_017656035.1 Myanophis thanlyinensis | reverse complement strand
CATATGTGTGTGTGTGTGTGTGTGTGAATCCTTTGTTTTTATTACATCAGAATGTACAACTTGAAGGCACAATTGGCTGTTATTCAAAAATTAGAAGAGATTTCTATGGTGGTCAGTATATACAAGGAAGAAGATAGAGAACCTTTGCATAATAGGTAGGGAGGTAGCTGAGCAGGTAATATAAGGGTGAGGGGAAGTGTTCAGGCTAAACCTGTTGGTTTTATTTTGGCGGGAAAATTAACACCTTCAATATATGAGCCTCCCATCAAAAGTAATCAAAAGTAAATCCCTCCGTTTTGGCTCCTCAGAACTCATCTGCAGCTTTGTGGGAACGCCTGCACAGCGCAGACCCGTTTGAGTTTGGCGACTTTCTGAAAGGGAGCGTGGGCGGTTACTGGCCAAGGGTCTCACAGTCCTGTCAGGGCTGGTAGAACCTCTCTTCCATCTCCGTGGCACGTCTGCCATGCCAGGCTTTCCAGCCTTACGTCTGGAGAGCCTGATAAGGCTCAGACAGGCAGCCAGTCCGTGCAGAACTTTTTGCAATGTTTTATTTCACTCCCCCTTCAAGCTATTCTGGTTGCCTTCTCCCTTGACTCCCACCCCGATTCTTCCTACAGGCTGGTTTATGGATGCCATGCCCTTTAAAGCTGAAAAGGGGGGGGGGGAGAGAAAGAGAGACAGAGCCCCCGCGCAGCCAGTGGTGTTGTTTTTGGGCGTGTGTGATGTTGTACTTGGACAGCGATGCATGGAGGGGGGTGGGAAGAGGCTGTGCTAATAAGGTGGAGATTGGAAAGGAAAATCCCTTTTGAGGGATTCTGAAAGCTTTTTTCCTTTCTGCTTAATCACTGCACACTGCTCTCCCAAGCTCACCACCCTTGAAAGCCTCGGGCAAACAGGTCTGCTGCCCTTTCACCAATGTCTGAATCCAAGTCCCTGGCTGCTTCTCTCCATTTTCAATCGAATACTGTGTAACATCATCTTTTACCTCTGCCAGCTTTGACTAACACCATCTGCTCTGGTTCACTTTTGCACAAATGATGGCTAGCTTTTGCTCATCACGGAAGGAGGGAGAAGCTTAACTAAGGTGAGAGACCCCACCGTTTCCTGTCCAATTGGAGGTAGTCACCATCTTGGAGGTGACAATATTTAAATAAAACAGCCCAGAAGGATGGATTTTGGAAGTGTAATGAACCAGGTATTGTTCTTCTTGTCAATTCTTTTTCCTGATCGTCTAAAGAAATTGGGGGAAGTAACAATGAAGGGTTTGGGGAGTTGCTTATGAAAAGCAGATATGTACTTGTTTGAGGTCTTTGGTTCCTGGCCTTAAAAAACCTGAATATTTAGGGTGGCTGGAATTAGGCAAAGTGGGTGGGTGGGTGGGGGGAGTAAATACTTTTTATGAATGATGAGAGGTTCTGAAAATAATGGAACATTCTAAGGAAGCACTTTCTGAGAAAGTTTGGATTGTGGAAGGTAGTTTAAACTTCCCAAGAAAGTTTGGATCGTGGAAGTGAGTTTAAATTGGCATTGCTGTTTGTGTGCTGAGGAAAGTCAGCTGCTACTAAGCTGAGATTTGCCTGTGGAATGGTTGAGAAAATAGTAATGCCCCACGGGAGTAACTGTTTAGCCGAAAGATTATGTTCTGTTCCTCTGTTTCTGTTCCCTAAATCTATTTTCAGTGTTGTATATTTGTGTAACTTTCTGTTGGAGCAGCATATCTCTTCCTTGGCATTTAAACAATGATCTATCTTTCTGTACACTGAACTGATAGCATCATCGTTATCGGAATAAAGGAATGCCAGGATTGGGTAATTTCAATTTTAACACTCGCTGCAATAAGAAGGTGAAGAGGAGGAATTAGAAGTTGAGTACCTTCACTTAAGTTCTACATCTCTATGTGTTTTTTGTATTAGGTGAAGATGAAGAATGGTAGCAGATTACTTGCAAAGATATATTAGGCTTGGCAGCAAGCAATAAGAAGAGAGTATCAGAGGTAGAATTTAATGCAATGTTCTTTGTTGCTAGGAATTCTTATTTTTTTTCCAGAGTGCTTAAAAATGAGACCAAACCTGTAGAGCAAAGTGAAATTTTGATTTACCATAGATTTACAACATGGAAACATAAATGCACATTACTTATTAAGATTGTTTATGTTGCAATAAAAACAGAGTTGCAAAAATTCTTAGCAAAACTTGTTCATTTTCCCACAAGATAGGTGTGCTAAAGTAGCATGCCTAATTAGGAAATGTTGGTGGCAGAATTAGTGGGACACAGATAATTGATTTTTTTTTGTAGCAGTTGTAACAAGTTGCAGTTACCTGTCATGTTTTGAAATATAGATCTGTAAAATGTACAGAGCCTGTGAATTATTCACATTCATATCAGCTATGTTTTGAAATAACAGGTTGTATAACTTTTCAGATTTTATTACACTCTTTTCATGAATTGAGTTACAGATAGCCCCTACTCAATACATGTTTGTAACCAACTTGTAAAACACTCCCTGCCTGTTTGCTAAACCAGAGCAATAAACTCATTTGGTGTATAACCCTGACTTATATAGTAGATACAGAATAAGTTTGCCCACTCTTCAGATTGGGATGCCCCTGAGTAGAATCACTCTTTTCCATTTTGGCTGCCATTGATGATGGTTGATATCCCAAGTTCAAGGATTCTGAAGCCACATGGAGCATGAAACAGAAGAGTTTTCAATTCCACAGCATGGCAGAAAACCTTATTGAGTTTAGTTGCTCTGATTCTCCCCCCCCCCCCCCCCCCCATATGCCACTCCTTAAGAGTCAGAAGAATGCAATAAAACATCTGGCTTGGTTTTGCACTTTAGGGTAAAACTTCAGCACAGATGTATTTAGGTTTCACTGTTCTTTGAAAAAGGAAACAGTTCTTGCAAGCCTGGAAAAGGGAATGCATTAGTTTTCAGGGGTGGGGGTGGGGTGGGGAAACCAGAGGCTAGTTAGAAGCAGTTAATGATTGGCTGGAGATTGTAGAAATCAACAGGCTTGAGGCCAAATAATACCCAGTATATGCAAAAAATAAAAAGAACGTTTAATGACTTGAACCTTTTATGCAGGAATTCTGGCCACATGGCAGAACAAATGAGTTTTCAGAGAAGAATCTTGCACTTTCAATGTTGAGGCGGATACTTGTGTTCAGATAAAATACCCTGCACAGATATCCCTAATACAGGCTGGGATTTGGAGAGGCTAGCTTTTGTAAGTTCACCACAAACCTTAAGTCCAGGTGTAGGCAACCTAATGCCCTTTGGAACTTAAATATTTCAGCGTCATAATCAATAATACAGGGAGTTCTCGACTTACAACCATTCATTTAGTGACCAAAGTTACAATGGCACTGAAAAAAAATTACTGATGGCCATTTTTCACACTTACGACCCTGGCAGCACCTGCATAGTCACATGATCAAAATTCAGATGCTTGGCAACTGGCATGTATTTATGACGGTTGCAGTGTCCTAGGATGATGATATCATCTTTTGCAACCTATTGATAAGCAAAATCATTGGGGAAACTAGGTTCACTTAACAACTGTACTACTAATTTAACAACCACAATGATTCACTTAAGCGTGACAAGAAAGGTCATAAAATGGGAGCAAAACTCACTTAACAATGGATATTTTGGGCTCAATATGTTGAGGACTACCTGTAGTAGATTTTGGGAGTCATTATGCAAAAAATCATCTGAATAAGATTATCTGACCCTGGCCTAGAAACTTTAATTCTAATTACTACAATGGACAAACTATAGAGAGAAGACAGCTTCACTAACAGATCACAACAAAAATTACACCTGCTAAAATTCTTCTTCAGAGTGACTTGCATATTGATGGATGGAGTTTAAGTCACATTTAAACCAAATTGCAAGTAAGGACTTGCAATTATCTGGATCTTCCATAGTTTTCTTCTACAAGTAGTCCTCAAATTCTGAACACAATTGAGCCCAACATTTATGTTGCTGAGTGAGAAATTTGTTAAGTAAGTTTTGCCCCATTTTATGACTTTTCTTGCCAGATTTGTTAAGTGAATCACTGGAATTCTTAAATTAGGAATACAATTGTTAAGTGAATCTGGCTTTCCTATTCACTTTGCTTGTCAGAAGTTCCCAAAAGAGGATCACATGATCTGGGACACTACAACCGTCATAAATATGTCAGTTGCCAAGCATGCAAATGTAAATCCCATGATTATAGAGATGCTGCAACAGTCATAAGTGTGAAAAATGGTCATGTCACTTTTTTCAATGCCATTGTAACTTTGAACGTCATTAAAAGATCTTTGTAAGTTGAGGACTATCTGTATTTGATGGGGAAAATTGAGTTATCTAATACCTAATTGATATTAGGGTCCTGGCCCTGATTTGATTCTAATTAAGGCTGATTAATTTATTAATCTAATTAATTATCTGAGCAAATCATGGCTGTGCTCAACCTAATGAAGTTCAGTAACTAGTAAAGTCCTATTCTTGAGTTGTTAAGATTGTAGTAATGTGGCAAGGAACAGCTTAATTTTTAGAAGCTTTAATATAGTTTGGGCTTTTCCCTGGTTCCTAAAGTGGGCTGAAAAGAAAAGGCAAGCTACAGCAAGTGGTCCAAATATTTAGCCAAGAGCTGCATTTATTTTAAACAAATCTGCTTTGGCAATTAAAACAGGGCGGTTGGTGCATTGTTTTGTGGAAGGGTGTAGCATTAATGAGACTTCCTGGGGTTGCTAAAACTCTTTTCAGAAGTTGCCGTTCCAAGTTTCTTTTCCCCTCCCGCCTGCTTGGGAAGTGTTTTTATGCTGTGCTTACTTAAGTTGAACTTTGATGTCTTATTAGCCCATCCCACTATCCACTCCAGCCCTTGGTGACTGCATCAGGACTGCTGAAGATCAATGCTAAGATTTTTCAGCATTTATAGTGATATAGCAATAGCAACAGCACTTAGACTTATATACTGCTTCACAATGCTTTCCAGCCTGCTCTAAGCAGTTTACAGAGTCAGCATATATTGCCCCCAACAATCTGAGTCCTCATTTTACCCACCTCAGAAGGATGGGTCAACCTTGAGCCGGTGAGACTAAAACTATTGGCAGCCGGCAAGTGGCAGAATTGGCTGCAGTACTGCATTCTAACCATTGCGCCACCGTGGCTCCTTTCTATCTATTGTCAGACAAACATAGGTAAAGGACTTCAGTATTCAAAAATATTCCACACCCTTGAAATGGGTCTGGCCAATTATTGGAATGGTGACAGGGAAGATATATCAGAACTAGAATGATCAGGCAAGAATCTAATTAATTGAGCCGTGAAGATTGGCATAAACAGATGAGGGCTTTGCAATCTGCTTCAGTTATAATTTATTCAGAGACACAGATGCTTTAGGGTTTCCCAGAATAAAACTGTAAAATGAAACATGTTGGTCCCTGAATCTGTTCTTGACCCCTATCTCTTACATATTGGAAAGAGACATTAAGCAGAAATCATGTTAAAGGGCTCTCTGTACTAATCTTCAAAGCATAGCACAAGCCTAAGTGTACTTCTGTACGATAAAAGCCTATTCATACCAGGCCCCTTTTACCATTCATGTCTTGAAAAATCATGGTTTTATATATTTGTTGTCCTTCCTTGAGCCTATTCCTAAACCACTTACTCCCTAAGTTCTTATTAAAATATGGAGACAAAATTAACTCTGGCTTTTAAAATTACTTTTCATATCTTCAAATCCTTTCCCATTAGGAATGGTTGTATAGCAGTCTTTTGTAGATAGACTGGCATGTTTGAGATAGGCTAGCAGTGTTTGTTTGCATTTTTATTTCCCAAACTTGCTGGTTCTTGCAGTATCTTAGCTCAGATCAAATATCCTCAAATTGCTCTACTTTATGAGAAGTTGCCTGCTTACTCCCAATGTACCTAGGTGGATTCTCTTTGTACCTCCTTATTTGACCTGGGAAGTGTCATATATTGTAGAAAAGATACCGTGTTTTCTAAAAAATTATTTTTCCTTATATTCACCTAATGCCCTCTTGTTCTTTGCTTATTTCACATTGTAACTGGGATATATGCATACAGGCCTTCCTCTTCCAAACGTATGTAGTTTCATAGTTTAGGCAGGAAAGAGAGCTTTAGATCTTGTGGAAGTGTAGCATCTCCTTTGCTATTCATGAGAGCCAGACTTCTATATGAGTCGGGAGTAAAAATGTCTTTGGTTTTCAGGGATCCACTCATTAAAATGAACACAGTTCTTGAAGTATCTGTCTCTTTTTTTCCTGGTTTGACATTTCAGGCAACTATTGGTTTGCATCCAGTCTTCCATTTTGGGGAAGGTCATTGAAAAGATGGCAGGATTACAGTTGTAGGGAACTGCAGAAGCAAAGGAATATGGAGATCTTTTCAGATAGGGAGTGGAACAGAATCTATGCTGGTTTCTGTTATGGTGTATCCTGGACTCACTCTCCAGGATAGAAGAGGTGACACCTTCTAGGTTTTGCTTGATGTCTCAGTGATTTTCAGTGCCATCTATTATGGTAAACTTCTGGATTGACTCTGAGGAGCTGGAGTAGGAACGTTAATCCATAGTGGTGTTCTAAATTGATGGTTCAAAGTGAGAGATGGGCAGATAAGAGATCACGATCTGGGGTCTCTGTTATAGGGTCCTGCAGGAATCAACATTTTCTCTCCTCTTATTTAGAATCTACGTGAAACTACTTGGAGAGGTCATCATCTAGCCTGGGGTTAGTTATTATTAATATGCAAGTGATTGCTTGATGATATGCCAATGGGTCAGTTTTGACTCCTAGCAACTACAGGGGTTTCTCCATGGCAATCATGCAGATGGTACTTTGCTGAATATCTCGATTTCAGGCCAAATAAGTTTACTGAAGTTAAAACTTATCGTTTAGGTTCTGTTACAATGTCTAAAGGCAGTAAGTGGCTACATAGGAATGAACAGGCTTAGATTGAATCCTAATAAAATAGAGTCAGTTTGGGTTCATAAACCATTTGATTCCAGAGATATTAAAGAGAATAAACAAGAGGACCTTGAGTGAGATAAAGAGGACCTTTCATAGGCAAAAGAGGCTGAAGCATTTTGTAAGTGTAGGACATGACAGTGTTCGGAAGCAGCTCAGCAGATACCTCCCTAATTCACTGAAGGAGGAGGAAGTACAGCATAGATTTTCAAAATACTATTATTATAGCCAACTTCAACAAAATAATTCTTTTCTATGTAATGATTTCTTGATCTAGTTAACCTAGTGGGGCTGACAGATATTCCACCTTTGGCTTTGGATGGGGTTATACTTCTCAGTGTAGACCTAATTCATAAATGCTGTATTGTCCTGGACTCACAGCTCATGTTTGAAGAGGCGATTGTTTGAATATGGCGATTGTGGTTAGGAAGGCCTTTGTAGAAATCCACCTTGTGTACCTGTTTGTATTCTTTTCTGGATTAGGAAGTTCTGCTCACTATGTTTATACCATAGTCTCCTGTTTAAATTACTATGATTTACACAATGTGGGACTTCCCCTTGGAGACCATTGAGAAATTTCAACTGGTTCAGAAGCAGTTACGAGTATCAGTTGACTTGCTCAAGCAGCGCCTCTGTTTTGGGAGCTGTGCAGATTACCAGTTTGTTTCAAGATGCTGGTTGTCCCTTTCAAAACCCTTCATAGTTCAGGACTGGAATACCTATGAGGTAGTCTTCTCTACTCATCCTTCCAGATCCCTATTCTCTTGAAATATCAGTCATAAGAATCCCAGGGTCATAACTTCTTTGTTACAATATTCTTCCTGATATTAGACAGACATAGACCCTATTGATTTTTTTCTAAAGCCATCAAGTGTCTCAGTGGGCCTTTTGGGTATGAAAAGCTGCTCTTGTTTGTCACGGAGAGGGACAGACAATCATAAGTGTGTTTACATTGATTGGATAGTTGTTCCTCAGTGCCTGGAAGGTTATATTGTTGTGTTTTAGTATTTAATGTACTGATATTTTGGAGGTCTGTAAGGAACTCATGATGTAAGCTTAGTAAAATAAATACAGATAGTCTTCAACTTAAAACCATTTGTTTGGTGACCAGTTACAATGGTAGTGAAAAAGAGTGATTGCAATGATTCACTTAATAAAATGGGTCAAAACTCATGTAACAAATTTCTCACTTAGCAACATAAATGTTGGGCTCAACTATGGTTGTAAGTCAAGGACTACCTGTACTTTGATATGCTCTTTCTGTTAAAAGCTTCAGTACTTTCACTTCTGAGCCCTAGTTTTAGTCTGCAGAAGAAAGATAGAAAAATCTTTTCTACCAGCCAGTCAGCTCTGCAGATCTTTCTTTGTGGTCCTACTTGCTCCTGCCTAGTCTTCAGCTGCAAATTCCTCTTCCAACTTCTTGGATTCACACTGTAACTCCAGTGCACATGGCAGATACACAACACCTGCAATATCTAATAACAACCAGTAAGCTCCTCCATTGTCTAAGAGACCTGCACTTTTAAATACTTTACATACTTTCATCAAAAGACAGCTTGCCTACTCTCAGGTGTCTTAATTACTGTAGGTAGTTAGCTTCCAGCTGAGTGTCAGTGGCACAGTGGTTAGAGTGCTGTACTGCAAGCTACTTCTGCTGACAACCGGCTGCCTGCAATTTGTTAGTTCAATCCCACCATGCTCAATAGCAATAGCACTTAGACTTATATACTGCTTTCCAGCCCTCTGTAAGCAGTTTTTAGAGAGTCAGCATATTGCCTCAAACAATTTGGGTCCTTTAAATAGATATGGATATTTTGAAAATGATAGGTAATTGAATTTAGAGAAATGAGATAGATAAAACAAGGTTGAGGAAAGTAGGGGAGGGGATAAAATGTGGAAACAATGTTATAGTTATGAGATATGGAATAGGACATAAAGATGAATATATCATTGAGCTTATTTCTGTATGGAGAAATGATAATTCAGGATCTTGCTGTTCTAAAAAAAGACATATTGTTTGTTTTGTTTGTTTGTTTGTTATGGAAAATCCAATAAAATTTTATATATATAAAAAAAACAATTTGGATCCTCATTTTACCCTCCTCGGAAGGATGGAAGGCTTAGTCAACCTTGAGCCTGGTGGGATTTGAACCAGCAGACAGCAGAAATACTATAGTACTGTAGTACTGCACTCTAACCACGGTTCCACCAAGGCTCCTTAAGTCAGACAGAAGCCTTCCATCCTTCCAAGGTGGGTAAAATGAGGACCTAGAATTGTTGGGGGCAATATGCTGACTCTGTAAACTGCTTAGAGAGGGCTGGAAAGCACTGTGAAGCGGTATATAAGTTTAAGTGCTATTGCTATTCTACGTGTGGCCCGCTGCATAGTTTTGACAGGTAGATATCCCACCCTCAAGCTTTATAACCTGTCCAAAACAGGTCATCTCATCTTGTCACATATATGTTTTATAAAATATAGCATTCTAGTCAATATTTTGATTCATAAACATTATAGTGAAACAGAATCGTTAAGCCTCTGAACTGATAAACAAACTTAAAAGTGATTTATATTGCTTATCCTCCCCCTTTTTTGCTTTGTTCCTTCTGCCATTGAGAGTGGCTAACATGAAATCACTTACTATTCAGCTGACAGCAAGCTACACCAACTTTGGTTGGTTAGAAGGCAAACAAGCCAACATTTTCAGTTAAAATCTTAGGCTAAATAAACAACAGCTTGTTTTTGAGGTTCAATTAGCCACCCATAAAGCAGGAAGGGCCAAATAGAAGTGATCAGCCTTGTTCATACGGAGACAGAACGGTTCTGATTTACAAGCTGAACCATGACTGACTTTTTCATGGTGAATTTAATACTTGCAAAACAAGGCATTCTCAATGTTAAAATCACCACTCAAAGGCTATTAGAAATATTGCCATTGTTTTTCTGGCTGTTAGGAAGTTTTTTTTATGTTGTTTGACTTTAGTGGCTTTTAGCTTCTTTCTTTGGTTCTTTTTGTTTTTCCATAAGGAGTTGTCTTGGTGCAGCTGCTGCCCCGTTCTCTATGACAGCTTATGACTAAGAATGTGAATCTCTCATTTGGAACTGTGTGCTATGTTAAGTTTATGAGTTGGGAAAACTGCATTGCTATCCTCAGGGGAGAATGCATATATTCCATCTGCAAGGGCCATTCATTACATAGGGTCACGCTGTTTATTTTATTACACAACTAGGGTGGGAAACTTGATGGTTACAAACCACACTGGCTGGCGCTATTGAAATTATTGGCAAATCTGTGTCAAATTATTGGACAGGATTTGGGTGGGTTGGACATGATCGCTTGTCTGAATTTCCAGTAGGGCATATAGATCCAAAACTTCTTACAGCCCAGAACAGAAGAAACAAGAAAATAGGAATACGCTCCAGCTAAGTTGCTGAACCTGGCATCATCGGGAAGCTGACTGGGATGTGGTCTTTGGCATAGTTTCTATGCCTTGCCAAAAAAAAAAAAAAAGACACATTGCTGCAATTTAATTTTTCATTATAGGATGGACATGTTTATTTGTTATAGTTAGCAGAGAGGACTCTCAGTTTGTCTGAGAGTTATACACATTTTCAGAAGACAATAAAAGATAGTTCATTTAAGGATTCCTATTATAATGAAAGCGCAAGAAACTAAAAGTTTCAAAGAACATTAAAAACCACAAGATTGGTGCCGTTTTTGTACTATTGGAGTTCATGGGAGCAGTAAGCAAAACAGACAGCTCCCTGCCTTACCCATAAAAAATGTAGCTAATCCAGGAAGTTTATAATCCAAATCTTCTGATCTTTAGAGGACAATACAGGTAATCTTAGACTTACAACAGTTTGTTTAGTGACTGTTCAAAGTTACAACGTTACTGAAAAATGGACCTACGACCTTTTTGCACACTTATGACCATTGCAGCATCTTTATGGTCACATGATCAAAATTCAGACACTTGGCAACTGATTCATATTTATGATGGTTACAATATCCCAGGGTCATATAAATCACCTTTTGCAACCTTCTGCCAATCATAATCCATAGGGAAGCCAGATTTACTTAACAATCATGTTACTAGCTTAACGACTATAATGATTCACTTAACAATTGTGACAAGAAAGTTCATAAAATGGGGCAAAATTCACTTAACAAATGTTTCACTTAGCAACAGAAATGTTGGGCTCACTTGTGGTCATAAGTCAAGGAGAAAGTAGGACAGAAAGTTTGGTTTGACATCAGAAATTAATGGGATCAACCAAGGCTATATTTTGTGAAGGTACATTGCCAACCACAGATATTCAAATTAGTTTGCATGCTTTGGAGAAACTTGGGGTTAAGAATGCTGGGTTCTGGAAAAATTTGCTTTATTTGTATAACAGGCCTTGATTCCTCTAAAAATACTTACTGTTGTTATGAACTTCTTCTGTTGGCCTATACGTGGTTGGAACTTACCCAAGATCAATTACATACAATATAAAGAATGGGAAAACTTACGCTGCTGGTGGAAAAGACATTGCATTGGCTTTGTACTCAAGTTCTTTTTCTCAGTGTGAGTATTCTCACTGAGTGTGTGTATTTGAGTGAGTAAACGAAGGGTAGGTGAAGCTTTCTTCATTGAAGATATCAGTAACATCCCCCGAGGCTGTGTCCTGACCTGAAATAAATGGAGGAAACTGACTCCGATTTCCTAGCTTCATACAATATTTCAGCATGTTGATTTCTGGCTATTGTTTCTGCTATAGGAAAATAGGATTCATCCTGGGAAGTGAGGTCATCAGGTAAGGCAAGTGTTTGAAATTAAGACTTCCCCCTTCCTACCTCTTTTAAATGTCACCTGGTAGTTATAGTGCTTGAGATAAGTCAGACCTGGTAAATCATTTATCTGGAAAGACAGACATAACAAACTCTGGATCTGCTTAGCTGGGAGAGTTGGAGCAAACAGAATTTAATTAGCATATTAAGTAGGCGAAACCTCTACAAGTGCCTTTGTCATCTTTTTCAACCTTTTCTTCAAAAAAAATTAAAACTCACAGGTGTTTGGGGTGAGTGTGTTGAAACCTTACTTCTGAATGTTCAGATCCATTCTAATTGTAAAAATTACAATCCATTCTAATTGTAAAAAGGTTTGTGTGTTTTCCCTTTGTAAAGATTTTTTGTTATTTTTCATAACAAATAGTGGTTGCTAAGATATAAATAATCCTGTACCTGCAACTGTTAACGTTTTTATTTTTATTTTAGAATCTGGCTGGTGATAAAAATAACTAAGGGTGGGGGGAGGGTGTTTTGTAAAAGAGATATCCAGCTATTTTGCTAGCATATGGTGAGTTTTGAAATTCTGCAGAAAGTGGTATATGGGAGTTAACTTTCTAAGCCTCTAGAGACTAATGCAGGCTTGTGATCTTGGATGTTGAAATGGGCAGTGAACATTCCATAACATTTAAGCAATCTTGAAAAGAAGCCCACAGAAGTTGCTAGCCTTCTGAAATGTTTGCTAGGACTCATATCCATGTGAGTCATTAATGGCCTAAAATGGACATGGAGATCAATGGGAAGTGAAGATTCCCAGCCTAGTTGTCTTCAGATAATTCCTGGAACAGGCAAGTGGTTATTTACAAATATGTTTTTTTTTAAATATACTGGTATTCTCGCTTCCATTTGACATTAAATAGAAATAGTTTTCTGTGTACAAGAAAGGATGGGTGGGAAGCTGTTTGTATAAGGAAGAAGATAGATGGCTAATTGGATGACAATGTTATAAAGAAAACTTCCTAAAGCTTGTGTTTGTATGTGTTGAATGGGAGGGGGAGGATATTGCTCTGAAGATCAATGGTGGGATGCTTTCAGTGTTTATCTAGAGTAGGGGTCTCCAACCTTGGCAACTTTAAGACTTGTGGACTTCAACTCCCAGAATTCCTCAGTCAGCTTTGAAGTCCACAAGTCTTAAAGTTGCCAAGGTTGGAGACC
>JAEANM010017388.1:0-12969 GCA_017656035.1 Myanophis thanlyinensis | reverse complement strand
CTTTATTTTCTTCCTCAAAATGCCCTAGGAAGTGGAGAAAAGCGTCCTCACACCACCACGACCATAACCACGCCCCCCAACTTCTGGGTTGGCAGGAGCTAGGGATCAAGTAATGGGATTCAGTCCATCTCATGGAGCAGGGATCAACCCATCAAAGTGAGGACCATTTCTGGCCAATGAAATTAAGTCTCTGCACCACCAGGTCCCCCCCCCCATTTGATTAGAGAAAAATAATATCTACTGGACACTTATGATTTGTGGCTTTGACAATTAGAAACAAATTGAATAGAAAATATAGAAAATATATAAGAATAGATTTTTTGTAATGGTGCTTATATTTTCTGCTAAAGAAATTGGAAGCTTCTTTCTATTTTTTTTCTTTTTCCTCCCCCCCTCTCTTAAATTTTATGTGAAAAAGATCTGGAACATAAACATATTCCATGGTTCCATAATTTCTAGAATTCATTCAAAGAAGGTACAAGGATTCAGAAATATATTCAGGTGAGAAATCTTTTATATATTTACCTATTTTAGGAATAAACATATGTCATTTTCCATATCCTGATATGCAGAATGAAAATGATAATGTATGCTGGGGAAGAGAACTGGACCTCTTGCCTTCATCAACTTTTGGAATATATATATTATTGTCCACAGTTACAGTCCCTAAAATAAAGTTTATGGTATAACCTTTGCTTTATATGGAGTATTCTTATGTGGAATATTCTTATCAAGATCTAGACACAGAACAGCTCTGGAGTGAATGAGTTTAAATCTTCTAAAAATGTCATTTTGGCACATAATGCCTTTCTTGAAATAGCTTTTTAGCACATGTAAAATTTTGGTTTCATGTATATAAGAGTTTTAAAACAGAATGAAATGAAACAGGGCTGGCATTATGTCCAGAAAGGGTCTTGGTATACTTATGTCAGGATGGAAAATAAATCACAAGACACTTCCATTCTCAAGCAGAATTTGGCTGTGGAAAGACAATTCATAGCTAGATAGATTTTCAAGTCTCCTATTGAAGATATCCTAAAGAATCATTAAGACATAAAGAGAGAACATAGTCTCTTGGAGGTTCCTATTTGCAAGGGAACTTCAAGCAATGAAGACAAAATAAGTTCGTGTGGAAGATGTATACAGGTAATCAATAACTGAAATGCTTATGATTGACAGGAAAAAAGTTAAATGCACTCCAGAATGTGATTCTCTGAGTTGGACATTCTTTGAACAATTGAGCAATAGTTATATTAAGTCCATGGAGGTACTGAAACTCTTGCTTTTGAAATATACTTGACTCATTATATTCCTTTTTAATTTTGCATTTGTTTTTTCAATTAAATGTGCATGCATAAAATACAGTTAAAAACCTTTCAAGCATTATGTGGATGATCTTGGACAACCACTGTAACCTGGATATGTTGGAGAATAAGTGGTGAACCATGAATGCTACTTAATATGGATTAAAGGAGCACCTACAATAAATTTGACAGTCATATGTAAAGTTTCTTCTGCATTTAAGTATGTATCCATTATGTATATATGTATATAGACTATTCAACATCAATAACCAATTCATTCGTAAGTCACAAGGTGTTCCAAAATTTAGGAAAGACTAATGAGCATTCAACATAAGAAGGTAGCCCAGCAAAGCAGGTCTGTGAATGTGGCCTTGGTAAACTGAGAGGTTGAATGGAGAAAAGGAAACAAAAAGACACCTTAAGTCACCTTTTTTGTTGGAAAGAAATGATAGAATTTGCAATCTAACATATCTGGTATCACTTCATTTGGCTGATATTTCTTGTGTTATCAATATGCCCTATTCTTGCTCTTTCACTCCATCACTCAAAATTTCTTTGTCTCATTGCTTTATTCTTTTTGCTTTCTCAAAAAAGTGAAGAAACTCATTTGAGGAAAAAGACAGTAAGCATATTTTGTTATTTTTTCCAAGACATCTGCTGTTGAAGAACCCTATTATTATCTTCCCTGTAATTTTTCAATAAGGCCTCCATTGACTGTTAACCCTCCATGCTGCTTCCAACAACAGAAAGAGCAGAAAAGGTAGCAGAGCCCTCCTGAGGCTGATTCTAGCTCTTCTCTTCAGTTGTTAAGTCAGATCCCAGGATTCAGTTAGTTCAAATTTAAGTGCCATCATAAGAGGCTGCTGGACGTAGGCTTATCCCCATTTCTCTTGTGTAGGAGATTGTTTGTCTTTTGAATGGCAAGATTTATGGTGCTGATGTTCTTAGTGCTGCCTCACGTGGTGCACCAAACACAGGTCAATTTCCACAGCATCAATGAACAACTCCACATCCCTCACCAGTATGATCAGCCAGGTGACTTAATCATTGGTGGGCTTAGCTCTCATCTTCTATCTTCTCTAGATAATGAAGTCTTCACAGATAATCTTCCCATCTCCCAAATTCTTAATCTCCTGTAAGATATTTTTAAAACATTGCTTGGTATAATTGATTAATTCCCATCCCTTTATTTTTATGTAAATTTCATTGTTTTGAATGCTAATTATTTCTGGATCAAAATAAAAATCCTCTTAGGAAATATACTGCCAGTTACCCTAGAAATAGGAATAACTGCAATGTAATTAAAATGATTGGCTATTGATTCCTTCTGTTGTAAAGGTTTAGAAGGCTGGTATGTTTTCCAGGAACCCCTTTGGAACTAGATCCAGATGGAACAGTTTCATTTGAAATTTATTATTTTATTTCAAAATTATTGCTCCTCTCAAAATAAATATATAGAGTTGCATACAGGAGATTAAAAAAAAAAACAATTGCTATTATTATAGGCCTTAACATTGTGATGGAATAATAGTAGAGAATTTAAATCTTGAGTTGACAGCATATTTCAATTAATTTTTGTTTTTAACTAACACCCACTGAAATCAAAAGAGAATGCAAATGAATACCATATCTTGATAGAGGAAAGTGAGTCTGCAAGAAATTCAATTTTGAATGCTTCTTTGAACCCATGTATTTTCTTCCTCTTCTGTACACCGTCATTAAAAATAATAAAAATTTATACTTTAACAGTACAAATGAACAGTTCGCAAATTCAATCAACAATTTTTTACATCAGGCAAACAAGGAGATTAGTAATATTTTTGTGTTTCTGTGTTTAAATGACATATATTCAATTTACAGTATTTACAATTTCTAATTCTCCTGTGATGAAGGGAGGTTGATTACTGTTTTCATTACTAGAAATTAATGCTGATTGCTACTTCAAAAATCTTTTCTATTAGTCAGTGTGCTAGGCAATCTGTTAATATAATTCTTTATAGTGTTTTATTTATTAATTTCTAGAACTTGGGTGACCTTGGGCATAGAAATAAATAAAAAGCTTATTGTGAGATTATTAAATTGCCTGTGATCAAATAATGAAATTAGAGCATATACTTAGTATGTAACAGGGCTCACTACTAAAAATATGTACAAATTACTAAAGGATGCTGTATATACTGTTTATATTTATTTAATATAAATAAATTCCAGTTTGACTACAATTTTTGACATTATTTTAAAAAATGTAAATTATCTTAAATTTACTTCCTTTATATTGAGTGCTACTTCCTAGAATATATCATACCAGCACACAGGCTTTTTAGAGTCAGATACCCCCAGTCTAAATAAAGAAATGATAACTATTTGGATGTGCTATTCTCATTCCAGGCTTGTACCAAAGAATTATCAGCACATTCTGGCCTTGGTGTTTGCTGTCAAGGAGATCAATGGGAATCCCAATATTTTACCAAATGTCACCTTGGGATTCCAAATCTGTGACAGTTACTTCAATGAAAGGATGACCTATCAGGCTACTCTTGGTCTTCTTTCTGTTCAGGATAGATTTGTACCCAACTACAGATGCAACATGCAGAAAAATCTAATGGCAGTCATTGGAGGACTAGATTTTGATACATCCCTGCACATGTCATCAATCTTGATGATCTACAACATGCCCCAAGTATGAAATTAGCTTGGTGACTTCACATCTCATTTATCTTATTCCTTCTTTTAATCAAGAATTGTATATCATTAAAGGAACCTGTAAATGTTTGGCAACAGTTACAGATATTACTCCTTTTTCTTTCATTTTGGAGCTAGAACTTTGTATTCAGAGTCAATGCATTTAGGAAAAAGCTATCTCCAGCCCAATTTTTGGAAAAGATCTGCATATCTTTAGGTATAAATTATATATTAAATGGTTTAATGCAGTCATTGTATGCACATCTTCTGTAGGCTAATCAGATGAATAACCCAATCATAGTCTGTTTGGGAGATTTTACTTGTTGGGGATCTTTACCTATCATTGAGTGACCTGTTTTCCATCCATCCTTGTATACCAGAAAATTATATCAACATGAAATTTGCCATGCTCATTTTTTATTTAGGTTCTGCCTCTTTGACTGTTCATGTTCCTGCAATTACTTGACTTCTTTTTGTGACAAAAGTTAAGATAAAAATTAAACACTTCTACCCATCCTGGTACTTCTTTTCTATTGTGTCACAACAAGGGAGAACATAGTACTTTTATTTCTGACTTAAATAGAGACAACTTCAGCCATCCAAACTTATAGATTATAGACTAAATGAAGATCAGAGTGACATTAGGGAAAGGGAAAGAAGTTGTTATACTGAAGTATGTTTACAAGTGAAGAAAGCCTCATTGTTCAATGAACCTGACTACTAATATCCTTAATGTAGAATAAATAGGTCTTACGTTTTTCCAGAGCTTTTATTAAATTGTACAGTTTCATAAACAGGTAAATAACTGCTAAAAATATAAAAGAATATACATACAAACAGATCAATAAATGATATTGAACTAAAATGTTATATTAATCTAAACATAGCAAAAAAGTATGTGTCAAAAAAATTTAGTAACTAAACTAAACTATTTAACTGCTAGATTAGTAAATACATAAGATACTAGAATAGTTACTAAAATTGATGTACTAAAATATTAAAATAAGAAAATAATAAGTTAATGTTTTATTTTTTTCTTCTTAAAAGGCAAATCTTAAATTTACACAATTAATAAAAATACTTAAAAACTCTCAAAATATATCTAAGAAAGGTATATAAATTTATTTATTTATTTATTCAATTTCTATAGCTGTTTATCATAACCAAAATATACCATCATAGACAATGCATTGTTGATTTGCAATTCCCGTCTTTAATATTCATCTCTGCCCCATATATCCATTAACACTATTGAAAATAAATACCTCTTTAAAAAATTCTGAATGTTTATCAATCTGAATAAATATTTCCACATTGGATTCAAAGGGATGTTATACATTTTAAATATTATATCTGCAAGTTTTTCCATTCAGATAATTTTTAATAATCTGGAGTACGAAAGGTATAAAGCTGGAATGGCTAGAGATAATTTCATTTCCCCAAATTTAAATCTCATGAAGTCTATTTTTTATTTCTATATTTTTATTTCTCCATCGAGCAATGATAGAAGGCATAATTCTAGTGTTGATAAGAAAGCATGTTCTTATCTCCCAAAAAACGAATTTCTCAAAAGACTAATTTCCAAAATTGTTGGATCTTTGGACTATCCCTATACCCCAGTATTACTACATATATTTCAAAAATCTTTAGATACATTCTTCAATGTTTTCACTAAATAATTTTAAGTATAATGCCAGAAGTGCATTAAATTTATTGAATTTATGGTAATCCTTCCAGAGCCAGATCTTAAAGTTTTCTACTTTTATAATGTTTCCAATTTTTAATCACCAATATTTCTCTAAATATTCTTGCCTCATAATGTTTTAATCTTTACTGTTGCTTTCCAGAGAGCTTTAATGAAATTTTAATGATTATTCACCTGCTGTTTACATTTTGCTTTGCTTCAATATCAGAAAGTGGGCTATTGCAGTTTTATCTTCATCTTTCAATAAAGATGGAAATTTTGTGAATTTTAGCCAATTTAGTACTAAAGTATTACATCTCTATATTAGCTACTGTTTCTTCATTAATATGACAGTGTGCTAAATAAAGATCGTATTTCATTTATCACAATTGCCAGAAATCATTACTCTTTGCCTCGTAGCTCAGTTATGGTTCCTTTGCTTCAGATGATCAAATTCAGGCACCTTTTTTCTACCGAATGGTTTCAAATGAAGATCACCAGCATACTGGCATTGTTGAATTACTTCTGCATTTTGGATGGAAATGGGTGGGATTTCTTGCTGTGGATAATGAAAGCGGAGAGATATTTCTGCAGAAACTCCAGCTTCTATTTTCCCAAAGAGGCAATTGCTATGCTTTCTCAGAGAGAATTCCCAAAGTATCTTATATAGAGGAATACATTAACATGCAGCCAAAGTGGATTCACATCCATCAAGTTATAATCAAAAGCAAAGCCAATGCTGTTGTTGTCTATGGAGAAATGTTCTCCATGTTTTCTTTACAAACATTAATTGGATTAGGTGAAATGGAAAATATGACTCATTCATCGATGGGGAAGGTCTGGATTATGACTGCTCAGCTGGATTTTGCATCTACATCCTATCAAATGAGGGAGGATATTCATGTTTTCCATGGTTCCATAAGTTTTACAGTTCCTTCGGGTGAGGTTCAAGGATTCAAATCCTTTCTCCAACAAAGAGATATTTTTCAAACAAATGAAGACAGTTTTCTGGAGCACTTCTGGACACAAACATTCAGATGTTTATTTCCAGATTCCAAGATGGAGAAACATAACAGGGAAGTCTGCAGTGGACAAGAGCGATTGGAGAATCTTCCTTCCTTGGCCTTTGAAATGAGCATGACTGGCCACAGTTATAGTGTCTACAATGCTGTCTATGTTGTGGCACATGCTTTACATGCCTTGTATCAATCCAAGTCCAAACACAGAGCAGTAGTGGAAAGGGAGATATGGAAGTTTCAGGATCTGCATGCTTGGCAGGTGAGCCCTTTTCTTAGAGAGAACCATAGTTGCAAAATAAATCTCCAGAGAGTGATGTGCACCATTTCCCTTCCATCAAGCAGATTTGCTTACAGTTTCGTGTCCTTTCACCACAACACAACCATCACAACTGTTGTTGGCTTTGCTGCACTGAATGTGCTATCATCTGTTAATGACTATGAGCTGTGGTGAGAAAACTTGATGATCCATGAATTTGAGAAAAGGACCCTTCAATCTTTGGATGGAAAAACTAACTAAATTATTTCTTTGTTTCTGTGTCTTTTCCAATGCAGCTGCATCCCTTTCTTCAGTGGGTGACATTTAACAACACTGCCGGAGAAACAAAGTTTTTGGGGAAGCACAGAGAGTTAAACACTGGATTTGATATCACCAACTTAGTCATTTTTCCAAATAATTCTTTTATGAGAGTCAAGATTGGAAGAGTTGATGTGATGGCTTCCCCAGGCACGAGAGTTACCATTGATGAGAACAAAGTAGTGTGGCACCATAGTTTTCCCCAGGTAGGACACAGGGTGGATGGAGACTGGACACAAATCTGAGAGATGAATCCAAGTGCCATTTATTACTCTTTACAAAGAATTGCAGTAGAGAACAAGTGTAGCATGTGGTAAATAAGTAAGGGCAAAACTGAGTATCTGAGACAATGTGTAACTTGAGTGTGTACTTTCAGCCCCCAAAATGGGGAATTACTAAATGCCTGAATTTTGATCAGATGGCTATGAGGCAATGTTTGTAAGCATGTGGTTATGTTGGCGGTCTCTTTGTAACTTCAAATGGTCTCTGAACAAATGTTGATGTTGAGGACTATTTATACTACTGCTAATTATTTTCTGACATTCTTCTCCAAGAAAATATCTCTATCTTAAACAATTCAAAAACAATGAGAGTATTGAAGGAAAATCATTTTAAGAAATGTTATGTTCAACTTTTTAATTGCTGAAAGAAAACAATTCTTCCAATCTAAATTTCTTCAGATTTCATTAAAGTGTTGATGAATCAATAGTTTGTAAAACCCGACAGTGGGAATAATAGAACCATGAGTGTCTGTTGTGAGAAATATGAGTATTCATATTATCTTTGATTTATGTCCATGTTTTTCTTCAAATGGACAGGTACCACCTGTTTCGGTATGTAACCCAAACTGCCTTCCTGGTTCCAGCAAAAAGAAGAAGGAAGGGGCAAAATTCTGCTGCTATGATTGTTCCCCATGTCCTCCAGGCAAAGTTTCACCCAAGAAGGGTAAGAAATACCACAGAGGGATTGTCTGTATTGCATCCTTAAACTGCTAGCCTCTCATGCACAGGCCACTTCTTTGGCCAGGGTAACAAGTTGTGTACCTCCCAGAGAATGCTTATTTTAATTGATGCCTGCCAAGAAAGAAAGTATCAATCACATTCCTTTCTATAGTTGTTATTTGAAGAACATGTGCTCTCCATGGTTAGATACTTTGCATAAATTACCCTCCACTGTGTAATATTTGCTGAACCAAGACAATTTTTCCATAGCCCATTTGAATTCAGTGCCCAGAATCAGATAATCTCAGATGATAAACAAGTCCTTTGGTTCATGTGAAGACTATTAAACAAAAACAATAGCACTTAGACTTATACACCACTTACAGTGTTTTACAGCTTCTCTGAGTGGTTTACCGAGTTAACATATTGCCCCCAACAATCTGGGTCCTCATTTTACTATTGGAAGGATGTAAGACTGAGTAAACTTTGAGCCAGTGAGAATCAAACTGCTTTCAGTCAGCAGAATTAGCCTGCCATACTGCATTTTAACCACGGCTTCACTATGAGTCAGCACATACAACAACTGCTAAAATAACACAAAGTAACAGACTGTTACTTTCAGTCAAAAATAATTTAGACTTACTAAGGACATCTGTCTGACAGACAACTCTTAATACATGTATAGTATCCATATGTCATACACTGATTCTTTTTTGCACTTGACATTTTTTTATTTGTTGCATTTTCTTGTGGAAAGCAAGAAGAGAGAGAGAGGAAGGAAGGAAGGAAGAAACAAACAAACAAAACTACCATTTTGTCTTTTATCTAGTTAAAAATGTCTGTCATTAAAAGTTCTCCTTCATAAAATTAAAAGCTTTTCTCTAATGCAGTACTTGAGCTGAGCAAATCTTTATTTAGCCTTTGTCTCCTTTTTTACCTCAACTCAGAGAATCAAGCACACCACAGGCAGACAACTAAATGGTACAGAAATAGAAGACTTCATTGGCTCACCTATTGAATTAAAAACAAAAAAGCTTCATTTCAGAAGCGACCAGATGACTCTCTATCCAAAAACAAAATAGCCACACAGCATTGCAACCAGTGACTAGAAAGGAACTGTATTAGAGCTCAAAGTAGATGATTTGAAACAAAATGTCCCTTGAAATGAAGCCCAGACTTGCTTTTGCTAGAAGACATTGCTTTTGACATGCAACAAGAAAACGTGTGTGTGTGTGTGTGTGTGTAGGGACAGAAGGAGGTGTTGGAGGGTGTTGCACATTCCTGCCCCAGCAAAATAGTAGTCTAATTTTTTGCTGGAAAGCCTGATTGTGGGGATGATTCCAGAATTTTCCATAGACAC
Source organism: Myanophis thanlyinensis (assembly GCA_017656035.1). NCBI lineage: Eukaryota > Metazoa > Chordata > Lepidosauria > Squamata > Homalopsidae > Myanophis > Myanophis thanlyinensis. The sequence goes on along the minus strand of JAEANM010017388.1, from coordinate 3,405 downwards.
ATTGTAAATCAACTTAGTCTATATTGCTTTGCATCTCTTCTTTCTAGACATGGATATATGTATCATGTGTCCAGAAGATCACTATCCAAACAAGAATAAATCTCATTGTGTTCCAAAGACAATCAACTACCTATCACTGAAAGAACCTCTGGGGATAAGCTTAGCTTTTTTTGCTGTTTTATTTTCTCTGCTCACAGTCCAGGTCCTGGTCATCTTCATTAAACATCAGGACACGCCAATTGTCCGTGCCAACAACCGGGATTTGACCTTCACTCTCCTCTTCTCCCTCCTGCTCTGCTTTCTCTGCTCCTTCCTTTTCCTCAGCCCACCCAGAAAAGTGACCTGTCTCCTCCGACAAGTGGCTTTTGGGTCCATTTTCACCATAACTGTTTCTTGCATCTTGGCCAAAACCATCACTGTGGTTCTTGCCTTCATGGCCACCAAACCAGGATCTAGAATGAGGAAATGGGTGGGCAAGAGACTGGCCATTTCCATTGTGTTTTATTGTTCTCTTTTCCAAATTGGCCTTTGTGTTTTATGGTTGGGAATCTCCCCACCCTTCCCAAATCAAGACATGCACTCCATTTTTGGAGAAATAATACTTGAATGTAACGAAGGATCAGCCACCATGTTTTACTGTGTGTTAGGTTACATGGGCTTTCTAGCTACAATCAGCTTTGTTGTAGCCTTTCTAGCTAGGAAACTGCCTGACAGTTTTAATGAGGCCAAATTCATCACCTTCAGCATGTTGGTGTTTTGTAGTGTTTGGGTATCATTTGTTCCCGTCTATTTAAGCACAAAAAGAAAATACACAGTCGCTGTGGAGATCTTCTCCATCCTGGCCTCCAGTGCTGGTTTACTTGGCTCCATCTTTGGCACCAAGTGTTACATTATATTATTCAGACCCAATCTAAACAATAAGGACCAACTAATAAAGCGGACATCATGATGAAGTGTCTTATCTTTTTTTTTCAAACAACCAAGCTGCAGAACATGAATTGTGTTCGTGTGTGTGAGCACTATATCCATTAACCAAAGCTGGCTTTTTCACAGGGACTATATCATAGGCTCCACAATTTACTGAGCTTTAGAAGTCTCATTGAATCCTGGTGGAGATTGCTGATAAGATGTTTGCACAGAAGTTCACTTTTTAACATTATATTATTACATTTTTTGGGGTAAGGATATAAGAAATAGATGAGACAAATAGAAGAATCGAGCATAAGTTGTGAAATGCATGTGGATGAGCAACAGGTGTGAAATGTCATAAAGCTAACATGTTTTACTGCATCATAGAAGCTGATATATTCTACATTGGTTTCCAAATTAAAACATTAGTCCCTGTTAAACTTTCAAGTAAAAAAATGGAGTAAACACAATTCAAGCCATTACAAAATTATAGAGAATAAACAATGCCCTAAATCAATAATCTAAATCAGGAGTGTCAAACTCGATTTCATTGAGAGCCACATCAAGGTTGTGTTTGACCTTGGGCTGGGAGGAGCATGGTCAGGGTGGGTATGATGGCCCAAGTGCTCTGCCAGTGCAAATGGACTCCTAAGCTCCATTTTGGTGCCAACAGCCCCCTGCAACTCTCAGCCAGCGAAAACAGAACTTGAGAGGGCTGCAGTCCTTCACTGTTTCCAGGGCAACTCTGTGGGCCAGATCTAAGCAACCTGTGGGCTGGATCTGGCCCCTGGGCCTTGAGTGACACGCCTGTCTAAATAATAAATTTAAGTTTTGAACTCAAAAACCCAGATTTTTGTTGCATGATTCGATGTAAAAGGAATTAGTTCAAGAACAGTTTTTAATCTGAATTAAATTATACATTGGATTTGTGATGTTCTTCTAGGCACCAAGATATAGTCTCCCAATTTGTAGTATGAATATGTAAGAATAAGATGTCCTTCAAAAAACAAAATCCATTTTTTTCCAATGAAAACAGAGTATTCTTGCCACTGTTGATGTCAACAGTTATCAGTCCAGTATATTTTGATGCACTATATTATTTATATGAAATTAATAAAAATTTATCAGATTGGAATGGAATTACTACTTTCAAAATGTAACCTATTATACAGATATCATAGTGGCACCTGCAAAGGTTACAACATTTTCATTTACAATTAGGATAAAAAACTCAGTTTTCATCTTCTGCTAAGATGTGTGGTTTTGATGGTCCATAAGGGCTTTTAATATATGGGTGGTTTGTTACATACTGCCTTTTTTCACATAAACTCCCCATTCTCCATTTACTTCACACAGTTTCTCATGGGTGGGGGGAAAAAAGGAAATGGCAGGAACCATGGAGTTTGTCTGCCCACTAAAGGAGGTGCTTTTTACGTGGTGAATAATGATGGTTGAGACTTGACTCTCAGCCAAGAGAGCCATATATCATGATTCTTAGAATTTTGCATATAAAAGCTGAACAAATAGCCAAGTGTCATTCCAGGTTCATAGTAAAGTGCATCAAGCATACTAAGATTCAGGACAGAATAATTGGGGGTATGGGTTGAACAAGGAATGGTGGAATTTGCAGACTAACATATCTGGAATCATTTCATTTGGCTGATATTTCTTGTGTTATGAATATACCCTATTCTTGCTCTTTCACTCCAACACTCAACATTTCTTTGTCCCATTGCTTTATTCTTTTTGCTTTCTCAAAAAAATGAAGAAACTCAGTTGAGGAAAAAGGCGGTAAGCATATTTTCTTATTTTTTCAAAACCTGGGAGCCACCCCAACGAAGCCGTTGAAGTGATGAACTGGTGCCTGGAGGCCGTGTGGAGTTGGATGGGTCTAAACAGGCTCCAGGTCAACCTGGCCAAAACTGAGTGGTTGTAGTTTCCTGCACCCAGATACAGCCAGCTTGTTCCATCGGTGGTCATGGGGGGAGAGCTCTTGACCCACACAGAAGGGGCTTGCAATCTGGGTGTCCTCCTGGATGTACGACTGTCATTAGAAGATCAGATTGCAGCCGTCTCCAGGGGGGTATTTTTTGAGGTCCGAAGGATCTTCCAGTTGCAGCCCTTTCTGGATCGGGGCGCTCTTCGCAGTCACTTCTGCACTTGTTTTCTCCCACCTAGACTATGACAATGCTCTCTACATGGGGCTCCCCTTGAAGAGCATTCGGAGGCTACAGTTGGTGCAGAGTGCGGATGCGTGGGTGATTTTGGGGACTCCTTGGAGCTCCCATATTACACCTCTCTTGTGCAAGCTACACTGGCTCCCTGTGGCCTTCCAGGTGCGATTCAAGGTGTTGGTTTATTTATTTTATTTTTATTTATTTAATTTATATACCGCCCCTCTCCCATAGGACTCGGGGCAGTTTACAGCCAATAAAAAACAAATATCAATACAACAATATAATTAAAAGCAATTAAAATAATTAAACAGTGGCCGAT
>JAEANM010017387.1:0-12969 GCA_017656035.1 Myanophis thanlyinensis | reverse complement strand
AAGAAAGAAAGAAAGAAAGAAAGAAGTTTTCTCCCCCTTCACAATTCGATAAATTTGTTTTCAATGAAGCACTCTCCCCTGATATACACCCTGAATGTAACAAAAATATAAAATACTTACACCAAGTTCTAATTCAGTTTATATATACCGTATAATCAATGTTCCATTTAATAAGCTTCATCTAACTATGTCATATAACTCAGATACCAAATGAATAATATGGCATAATAGTCTTCATTCCACATTACTAGTATTGCCAGCAAAGCTTGTTCGGCTAAAGGCCAGGTAAGACCTTTGGGAACTTATAATACTCATCTTGCCGAAGCGGCAGGCATTATGAGATCCTGAATTATTCACCATCTTAGATTAAAATTTCAACCCAAGCAGAATTTCTTAGTTCTCCTAAGGGGTCTCCAAGTCAAGAATGGAGCTTTTCTATAGCCCAGGATCAGGCAAAAGAGTTAGCAGGTCCAAAACTTCCCAATGGATGGATATAATTGGTGGGTTTTGTTTACTTACCTCCAGAAATTCTTAATTTGTTTTAAAATCTCTGCTCTCAATTAAATGGGGACATCAGGGATTTTTTGCTGATTTAATTGGGAATATCACAGAAGTTTTGGACCTTGTGATATTATACAGATGATTACCCTGTCTGAAAATAGGTGTTGTCATGTACCTCCTTTCTGCTTTTCTATACAATTTAATTTAATTTAAATAATGCAATTTTTAAAATCTGATTTATCATATTGATAATTATCTAGTTGAAAATGCCATTGAAACTGTACTCTTAAAACAATAAAAAGGAAGAAACAAAAAGAAATAACATGCAGTTTTTTACAATTTTTAAAACCCTCAGAGGTCACAATAATTATTACTATAATGTTCACAATAGGAGAAAAACATTCTGTCTGAAAATTGACATTTATAATAATTTGGTTTAAAAATAAAGTTTGGAAATTAATTTTACCATTATTTCAATTTGTCAGGAACATCTGGCAATTTTCAGCAAATGAAACCAAGTGATAGAAGCCTAGGTAGCTGGAACAGATTAATAGATGATAATAGATAATAGATAGGGAATCAAATGTATTTATTGGCCAGCGGTAAGAACAAAATACAAAAGAAAAAACAAAATTATGGGGGGGAAAAACCCTGACCTATAAAGAAAACAGATGTCTCTTAGGAGGAGAAAATCTATCCTTAGTCACATGCCAAAAGCTGAATTGCATTGCATTGAACTGAATTGAATTGAATTTGAAGCAAAGTTTTTAAAAAGCTTGTAACAAATATGAATAGACAGATTGGCGCAGGGAGATAGATTTTCATATAAGAATTAAATCTTTAGTTGAAAGTCTTTATTAGTGTATAAGTAATTGTGATGAAGGTGTTGATGGAGCTATTCTAAGATCTGTGGTTCTGAAAATTATATATATTATATATTATATATATTGTCTCAAAGCAATACTGCTTTGCAAGTTGAAGTTCCATTTATCAGCAATCAAAAAAGATGAGAATTACAATTACTTTTTTATTGGGCTATTGAAAAATATGATGAACCTGTTGAATGGCAGCAGTTGGAACTCTAAAGCACAATAACCATTCATTTTGTTATGAGAGAATGAGTTAGTTCCATATATGCTTTAGTTACCATAATGGGTACATTTGAGCAAAGGACACAAACATTATCAGATGATTTATTATGATGTGATAGCAGGAGATAAAATATTTATGGTCAGAGATGTAGTCACAATCATTCTGGGCAATTAAAACTTTCAAAGTTTGAAAGATACAAGAAGGCACTAGATCCATTTTGCCATTTACTTTGGTTTTCTTCTTTCAGTTTTTTATTTTTTCTATCACAGCTTTTTTTGTATAATGTACATTTGTTAGCAGAAGAAAATGATTTGATTTAATGAGACTGAATCTAGCATTTTACTACTACTACTACTACTACTATTCTACATAGATAACCTCATTTATTGTTTTCTCACATAGGTTATGAAAGTTTCTTGCATTAATTGTGCATTAAAAGGCACTGGTTTTTCATTAAGTAACAAGCGAAAGAAAAAACTATATTCAGTATTGAACATATCAATGCTAAGGATATGATATTCCAGTAATCTGAAAACAATGTCAATATATAACATGATATACAAAAGGTTACATTCTCAGCATAAGAGCACATTTTTGGTACATATGCATCACTCCACGCAGTCTCCACCTGTCTGAAGCACACACACACACCCCGCCAATCCTGGATTGTTTTGTCCTATAGTTACATTGTAAATCCTGAATTTAAAAACTAGTATTTCATTTCTTGCTTCAAAAATACAATCAAATTTATACACAGTGAAGTCATATACATATATTAATCCAAGGATTATTTGCACAGTATGGTTAGCAGCTGGTGACAGAACACCTGGTTTGCTAAAGTTATCAGATATCCAGCTAAAGAACACTTTCTCCTTTTTGTCTTCATCTACTATCTGATTTCTTAACTATCAAATTAAGCTGCTTTTTTCTGTGATACAGAGCTTCCTTAATAGTGCTAACTGCAAGTTAACAAACTCCATCTGAAATTGAGACGACCTTAGTCAATTACAGGCTGAAAGCTTTTGCCTCTTAACTGGCTGGGGACTCATACCTGGGAGTTCATTAGGCTGAGGCAATATCCAGTGCTACCACATTCCTCTCAATGTGTATTCCCCATTGTATGCCTATTTATTTATTCTTCTTTGTTCCACTTTTGTTCTTTTTTTTTAACTGTCCATGTCCTTCTTTATTTGTTCAGATATCAGGATTATTGGAGGATGATCTGGATGCTAGTCACAGGAATCAGTAGGACTCAAGCCACCACATTCTACTGAGGTGTCCTTGCATGCCACACTTACCATATCATTTTTATCATCCCTTTGACAACCATGTGTTTATGTGGATGGCAACCTAGATCCAGTTCCATACATAAAGATGAAAGGTGTTAGGACAGCCATTGGTAAAAGTGTACTGTAATGTAGTAGAGAGAATTCTTTAACAGGAAATATTATAATATTAATATTAAATAAGAAAATTGTTACTTTTGAATATGGCTGGGATTTTGTTAATTATGAAGCAAATTCATAAATTAGTGAAAACCTCAGACATTTGTCTCATACAGATGTTTAAATGTGCATATTTGAGTAAGGCAACCAGTTGTTTTTACTTTCTTTAGATTTCATTAAAGATAACTCATTTAAATCTTAATAGACCACTTCTCACAGTAGGAAAACAGTTGTGTTAAGTAGAACAGATTTTTGGAAAGGAACTTCCTTATTCTAAGCTGCTCTCAGCTAGTTTATTGTTATAACCATAGCTTATTAAATAGACACATAAAACACAATGCATGAAATATAAAGCAACCTTCCTAATTAAAAATAAAAAGATAATGAAATCTTTTTCTGCATATTATGACACAATGTGACTAAAATTTGTATAGAGCTAGCTCTAAAGCTGTAACAAAGTCATGGGTCTAGAACAGTGTTTCTCAACCTTTCTCAAGCTTTGCTGGCTGGGGAATTCAAGTTGAAGTCCAAACATCTTAAAGTCGCCAAGGTTAAGAAACGTTGGTTCTAGAAGGTCTCATAGATCAACATCTATTTTATAATTTTAAAACACAGAATATAAATGACCACTTGATAATCTCTAAAATAAAAGACATTTTAGGACATACTTTCTAATGTAATACTTTCTGGAAAGAGACACCCATGTAGGAATAACGTGCTCTTATGCCTGTGACTAAAGAATAGCATTTGGATTTCATAGTTATCAGTCCTGAAATTTTCCCCTATGCAGTAAAAAATAACTAGCATGCTTTGAAGCCTATTTTTAACATGGCTTAATTGCCATATAATAGATTTATGCTAAGATCAGTACTCTGCAACATTCAAGTGAAGTGATGTGTGTGGAATGGCTGTGCCTCTATGACTGGAACAAAATCATTAATATAGAAATTGAACAGGAAGGAAGCCAATAAAAGTTCTGCTTGACTCCTCCCTTTATTAATATAGAATCCAATAGGAAACCCTGTTAGACTCCAATATAATTGTAATAAAATAAACTTTAGTTGAAGGGTAAGAGTGCACTTTAACCTGAGAATCCATTTTTCAATATTTAAATTATAATTTGCTTGGTGAGAATTCAATAAATGCAATATTAAGATATTGTTTAGTGTGAGTGTGTGTATGTGAGTTTGAATCAAGACCTTTAGAGTAGTCATGTTTGTGGATAGACAATATCAAGAAATAGTCTTCTCTTGATGTAATTTCCTTAGGCAGGAAAAAGAAATATACATACTCAGAAGTTGCCTCCACTGAGGCACAATTAGTCTACATATATTACTTTTTGTATGCAGGTTGAACTTTTTAACTCTCTGTGAATTGAAACTAATAGTAAGTGGTATCAAGATTATCAGAGAATAAAATGCTGTAAAAGACATCCATTCCTAAAAGAAAATAGAGTTCATGTTTTTTATTTACCAAAAGGACCTCTATTTAAAAAGTCTTTGGGGACAGATAGCAATATTTATATTCAGCTTATTTAACTTCCTCTGGTGAGAAGAAATAAATATTATGGAATAAGTATTAGAAATGCTGTTTTACAAATTGTGGCTAATGACATACTTTGAAACTCTTCTATATAATACTTTTCCATACTATGCCATAGTTTCTTACCCAATATAATATATTTGCCACTTTTCCCCAGAAGGTTTATTTGTTTTTTTTAGAGCTTCCTACACTGTAGAGTTAGGATTCCTACAGGCATTACTCTGAGGAGACCCACAGCAATTGGCTCCAGTAGCTTACCAATGCAGACTCTGGAGAATTATGTGTGCTGGTGCAACAAAGCAGGTGCTCCAGGTGGTGGGTCAAGAAATAAATAGTTGGGGTCTCAGCATCAATTTCCAACCCATTTCCATCCACCCTTAAAGCAGTTGCTTCATTTCCCTAGATGCTTAGATTCTTTAAAGTCTAGTCTCTTCCAATGAATTAAGAAGAAATTCATTTTTATTCCTCACTTACTGCAAGCAAACACTTTGTTTCTTACTTCCTGGATTGTAAATGTCAAGACAATTGTCACTGAAAAATGAAGAAAGGAAAATGCAACTAAATTCTTTCCAACAAACTCTGATCCAAAACAAAAACTCTTAACATTTACCTCTTCAAGAGTCTTTTAACCACTCCTTTTTCCTTTTGGTATTACTTGTCACGGTTGGGGAAGGTATTTTGGCATAAGGGACAAATTGAATTCAGGCAAGAACATCTGCCATCTGTAGTAAGGAATACACCATTACAGTCATATAGACCCAACTGAATTTGCCTGGAGACAAACATATACAAATGTTCCCATGGTAATTTGGATTCACTGACATCGGATGGAACCTTGACAGCAGCACAGGGGCCATTTTCTTTCGGGGTGGAATCACAGAGATGGTGAGAAGAGATAAAGGTTTTCTCTACAGAGATATTGTCTCTTAATTAACCCTTAAAGCAAGCATTTTTGACAATCACTGAAAAGAACAACCTGTACGTGAGCAAGGAAATCTCTAATGTCTAATCAGCTATTAAACACTTTTAAACACCTTTAAAAGGAAGTGTTTTTAGGCAAACATCTGTGTATTATATTCAGCCTATAATGCACCGGTTGGCTAGTTCTAAGAAATTTGAGTGTGACTATATTATGAAAATGCACTTTAAGGAAGAGAAATTTTAATTTATTAGACTGCATCTTCGTGCACTTAAAGAGGGAACAGTGACATTGCAATCTTTTTGAAAAAGTATAATTATTTCTATATTTAACCCAAATTATTATTTAAATAGAGGCTATCTTATAAAGCAGCTGGGTGTGTTGCAAAGTGAATGCCAATGGCTGGTTTTAGTATGTTGCAGCAGGTTGGTGATGTAGAAAGCTAGACTAACAAGTGATGGAGTTTCTGTGGATTTGAGTTTTTCTTCTATCAAGCCTGACTGATGCTGCTATTGGTTGCCACAAGTTATCTCCCTTGTTAGATTATGTAGTTGCTTGAAATAAATTACATGCAGTGTCTGGAACTCCCCTCTTGTTTGGGCTGTTGCTGGCTGAACTGTTGGTTGGATTGCTATCTTTCTTGGAGCAGTAGTTGGATGATTGGATTGCTGGATACACCAGACATATTGAACAGCTGAATAGCATTTGGCTGTGCAATAATGGAGAGGAGTTCCTCTGGGGCAATAGAGGACTCCTTTACCTGTGCAAAGGTGAGCTCCATTTGGTGGCCACTTGGGAATCAATATAAAGTGACATTTAGAGATAGTTAATGGGCTGCAGCAGATCCAAAGAGAGGTCAAGGTACAATTTAGACTTTGTCTTTGTGACTGTGCATTCCTTCTCCTGGTCACCTGTGCAACCAGTTTGCCTTTTTCTGTAGCTGGAGAATCAATTGAACAGAGAGATTGTATCAATTAACTAGGTTAGATTCAGGTTTGTGGTGGGAGAGAGTGTTTCTTCCCCTAAATAGGGGCTGTTTCCTTTTCTACAGGTGAGAAGGGGATTGATTCACCCTTAGAGTTATCTGATGTTAGTTGTATGGGTGAGAGTGGATAGGTGGTGGAAAGATTAGAGTGTATAGTTATTTTCTGGAAGTACTGAGTACTATACAAAAACTCCCTGGAATGTCAGTCCTGGAAGATGCTATGATTGTGGTATGACTAGTATGGTGGAAGACTATAGGCTTTGGGATGGAGCATTTTAGAAGGGGAAGTTCTGAAGTGACATGGGCAGACTGAAACATACAAGTATTCATGGATATGGGGAGTTATGGCAGGAAATGGGGGTGGGATGCACACAGGGACTATGCCAGAAATATAATGTTCCTATGGCATATTCTCATCCCTCAAGCTCATTTCTGGGCTCTGGATAACAAATGTTCAAGATGAAGGCTATTGACTACTGTCGCTGAATGCCAAGTCAGTCTGTAATAAGGTCATCTTCATTTATGATCTGATTGTCAATGAAATCAATCATGTATTAGTGAGACCTGTCTGAGAGGATAAAAAGGTTCCCTCTTCTGAGATGTGCCCACCTGAGTTCTGGCTGTGGCATCAACCAAGACACTAGGGTAGAGGGTGATAGGATGGCAGTGGTCATTTGATATGTACTAGCAACCTTTCTGACTGAGCTCCTTGACTTTGTGGCCAGTTTGGTGGTGGGGTTCCACAAATTTACGGTCTTGGGGGATTTCAACTTGCTCCAGGTCTATTAGACAAGAAATATTAGTTTGCAGGGATTGAGAGACAAGAGATTGCAGAGATTGAGAAGCAAGCCTTATTTGCCCTAGCATTTGCCCAACAGAATTCTCCCTCCTGAGATAATGATCCCCTGACCCTCTTGGTCTTCTGGAAAACATGATTATGGACCTGGGCATGGGATTATGTTAACATTTACAGATTATAATATTTTTGACTGTTACATGTATTTATTTATTTTGTATGATGTTTTAATTGGTTTAATTGATTTTATGATTGCTTATCATACAGACTCAGTTGTTTGTGAAGAGCAGCTTTACAAAATCAAATAAATAAATTAATAAACTTTTCCACACAGCTATTTTTACAGGAGGAGTAATGTGTCAACTGTGCTGTATATGAGGGACTCCACTGTTTATACTTTTCCATTATGAAAACTCTCCACTTATTCTTACTTTGCTTTCCTTAACTATTTGTTTCTCTAAAACAAGGCTTCTCTTATCGTGTGACTGCTAACTTTGCTCTGAATCTTTGGGATTCTGTCAGAAGTAGTTTTAATTTCTAAATGAACAATAGCCACTCCTGATCTGACATAACAATTGTATATGCATGTTTAAAAGGAAAATTAAAGAGGAGTGCTTAGAGGTTTAAAATTTTATATTATGGTTTTATTTGAGATCTTTTACTAAAAAAATAAAAAAAAACTATAAATGGAAAGATTATCTATAAGAACTTGAATGTGGGATTATTGTCAAAATAAGGGACCTGTCAAAATAAATAGGAAAATATTTTTCAGTGTGTAATTATATATCAAGATTTGGTAGCTAATGGACTTTTTGTAGGCACATCAAGGTCAGAGGAGCAATTACTGTTTATGAATTATTTCAAATCTTTTATAGCTTTTTCCAGTTTTATAGCTTCTGTTTATATTAGACATCTTTGCCATTTCACATATTTCTTCCCCATTGTTTTCTGCTAAGAGCATTGTAGAGCATTTTGTCAATTTTGCACTTGTTTGCAAAACCTTCCTTTATTCCACCAAAGAGCTTGCAATTAGCCCACTTCTTCCTATTGAGAAGCATCTTTGTAATAACAGCTTTCCTGGCAGATCTTTTGTTAGGCAGATTTTAAAATCAAGAGGCTACAAAGGATTGGGGGGGAGGGGGAACCAGCCTTAGAAAAGTTCAACAAATCCCCTTCAAGGTCATATCAGTAAAGATTATAGAGATTTTCTACTTCAGTAGGCATTGCAGTTTTGGTCTTTTCTAGGTGCTAATTTGGAACTATCAAATTAATAGAATAGAGTCAACTTGCAGAAGATGATTCCTAAATCTAAGGAAAAGCCTGAAATCTTATTTTCCATGTTTAATGGTGTTTATTTTCTGTCTTTTTCCCCCTGCAGCTTGCTTTATCACTTCCTTTGAAGCAGTTCACAGTATATACTTTGACAGCCACTGGTTGTGAGAAGTGTAAGACTGTAGCAAGCAACCCCATAGCCTAATCCATCCAATCGCTGTTGGTCACTGATCCAGCTGCATGCATCAGCTTAGTACTCAAAAGGGCATGGTAATTCCCTCCTTCTGCTTTTTCTTTCTTGGACGGCAAAATCTTCACCTGGTGTTTTTTTATTCATGCATTCTAATTATGATGGTTGCCATCATCAGCCCTGTGGGTGACAGTAGAAATTCTGTGAGCCAAGACCTAATGCCACTGCTTGTTAAGCGACCATGTCAGACTGATTTTAGGGCCCATTTTGCAGTTCACCACAGGCCTATCTAAAAGCATCAGGAGCTTCTGTCTAGCAGGACAGACTCATTGTCTTTCTAAATGTCTCCTTCTGATAAGCAGCTCCAAATATCGTTTATTCACTGTGGATTTGAAGGCACAGTAGGGAACTTAGCTTGCAGAGCAGATACCAGAAAATGCTTAATATTTTCACTTGGTCGAAAGATAAATAATCCATTTTTGAGATTTAATAAATGCAGTGCTATACTCTATTTCACTAACATACAAATAAACTCTGCTTAGGTTGAAAAGTTTGAAATTAATATCAGAAATTTTAGAACACAATATGTTATTTAAAGAAACTTATCTTGCCTGCTGAAAGAATATGCTGGGAATTCTTATTTACAGTTGTTCATAGGTCTTTCATTACAATGACTCAAGATTTTCCCTTATACTACCATTTGAACTATGAATGCTGCTTTATTAACAATGATCAATTTCAGAATTGCTTTTTGTTTATTCAAATCCTATCAGCTTTTAATATTTGATATTTTTCACCTCTCCTTTAAAAAGTTACATGAGAGGGGGGTGAAAATTACTTACTAAGATTCATTGTTATGTATATTTTGAAGATGCTTACAAATAATAGTCTTCATGTGCAATATGTAATTTGTTTTAAAACTGAATGCATGTTTTGATTAACAGGAAAGGCTATTTGACACTTGCAGTGTGATTATGTTACAAATTAAATTTTGTCTAAAGATAACATAATGCTGCCACACTGCACAACTATACTCAGAATGAATGCTGGGGATCCACTCCGTAGTTAGATGTAAGTCCCCCTGGAAAGCTGCCAATGGCAATTACAGCATATCATTATGTTTATACTTAGGGCCTATTCTTTTGACCAATTCAGTCCTTTGGCAACTACACTTTTTAGGCCACAGGCTGAGCTGCACATATTCACATATCATGTGCTGAATTAGCATAGAATATTAGCAGTTAAAAATGATGAGGAAATTAAATAGTGTTTAGTTTTCAGTTTCTGCTAAATTTTGTGCATAAGAAGCTTGTGAAAATCTGTTCTTATTCACCAAGTGTCTGAGCACAGTCCAAAAAATCCAGTTATGCATTAATTTGTGTTATGCATTAATACTAAGCAGACATTAGCAATCAAACTTTTCATTATATCACGGGAAATTAGGATAACTGAATAAATGTAATTTAATATAACTCAGCACTGATTAAAAGAGTCAGAAATGTGAGGAAGTTCGAATACCATAAAAGCATTTTTGGAGTGTCCCCTTATATAAGGAGTGATGCTAATTTGTATTTGTTGGTTCTGTCCCCTTGTGCAATACAGACATGTATTGTAGGAGGAAAGATTAAGAGTTGGCAATCCTTCAGAGAAGATGGATACTTTCATCTTCATAGCAGTTATAAGTGCAATTATAAATTTGTCTCTTACTCTGTAGTTACAACATAAATGTCTCCGTTCTATAATCTATACAGTATACTCATCAAAATCGTAAGGTTTTTTTTTCTGTTTTACTCAAAACAGAAGGGCTCCATAAGGGATTTCCAGTCAGCCATAAATGCAGATGTTGTCTTTTCTCTCATCAAAGAAATCAATTTAGCCATCTCAGGTTGTTAATTTTAAAAGAAGTTTTTATGACAAAAATAATGTGAAATTATGCTACTGATTCCTGGTGAATTGCTACCAAATTCTGTGCAAGATTTCTGGTGCATCTTTTTTTTTTTTTAAAGACATGTTTGGATCAGAAAGAACATGTACATCACAGTTTATCAGACCCTGTTTAAAGTATTAGGGTTCATCTTGTTACAGAAATATAAAAGCAACCTGTCCCAGTTTTTTAGCTATATGTGTTAACTGCCAAAATTAAATCCATCATGATATGAATAGGCATATAATGCTAGTTTCCATTTTCATGAGAAGCATCATGTTTGGGAATACAGTATTATATAAACAATTGCAGATTTTGAATGAAGAACTCATAGCTGAGTGCATGCCTTACCAAATCACTTTCATCTGGATCACACTGGACATAGACTACTGCACAGATTTCTGTCTACACATACAGAGGAGGATTCCCATTAAATAGAATAGTACAAACAGTAGTTGGCATATGACATAAACAAGTTGAAAAACAAACATCCAATGTTGCAGTCAATATGAAACAGAAAGCAGTGTTAGCAGAAATCCTGTGGGTAAGCCTGGTTATTATAGGGAAGAACTTTTTATTTCACCAGGCTGAACATTAAGTTTAAATCTGATTTCTTTTAATTTCAAGTTTGTATCCCTGGATGCCAATGCAAATCTATCTTTGCTCAATTTGATGTCATTTTAAGTACATGATCAGAGAAATAGTCCCCAGCCCATAGCTAAGGTTCCCCATATAACTTATTTAGAAATAAGTTATTGAAAAACATGTTTTCCTTCTTTACCCTTGTGCTAAATTAAGGATTGAAAACTCTCTGAGCAGAGAGTGTGCATCTGTGTTTTCTACAAATATAAGCATACTGATGTACATATTCCAATGTCTTTGCCTAGGTGGTGAATGAATGCTAGAGAAGAGCATTACCTCTCAGTCCATAGTTCTCCTGTTTAGAATTTGGGAATAGGTCCTCTGTATATATGCTAAAATCAATATGCTTATTTGTGGTTTTTGTTAAGATTCATTAGATTTCAGCCCAATCAATTTTTAACAACCACTGTTTTTATATTGATTAACAAAGATGTTGTACAATACATCAAGCAAGTCAGACATTTTACACCAACTTCCTTTATTCGTTCATTCATTCAATTTCTATAGACTCACATATCAATCAATCACATTGATTATAATTCCAAAAACATAAAAACAATAATGATCGTTTTAAAAACAATAAAAGTGTCCCAAATAAATATATATAGTAGTCAAGATACTTGGCCAGTTAATATTAAACCAAGAAATTGAGCTCTTAACATTTTTAGCACCCCAGGCCCAGGAACACAGCCAGGTTTTTAAAGGTTTATGAAAGGCCAACAAAGTTGGGTCCATTACAGTCTCTGTGGGGAGGGTATTCCACAGAGCAAGGGGCCAGATTAAAAATAGATTTGCTCACCCATAATATATGTTACTGTCTGAACACATTGCCTGAGTACAAGTTATTGTAATTAGAGAATGTTATTATATTTGAAATTAGCATTTAATACAAAAGCCCATTTTTCACAAGCATTAATTCATCTGCCTCAAAAGACATATGCATTTCTATTGAAGATACCGAAGTGCAGGTTCCTTTCCCATAAGTATATGTAATGCTATAAAAAAAATTGGGCCTCACATCATGTACATATAACACCTTCTGTTTACTGACCATAATTTACATTAATGAGAAAGATATTTGCCAGGAAAAAAAAGATGAACTTCACTATTTATACCTGAATCTGAGTCACAAGATTCAGATTATTAGGTGGCTAACCTATATAAAAATGTATTTTGCCTCTGATGGGCTATTGATATAGTTACAAGGTTTTTGCTATATATATTTCTGTAATGCAAAAACATATGAATCACTGCCATTCAATGTACACTTCTTTCAACACCAAAACTTGCAATATACAAAGCTCTAAGACAATTGTGAAATGCGAAGGCAAAATGCAAACAGTGTTCTGGATTATTGGATGATTCATGATGTAGCTGTCCTGTGAATCATGCTGTCTTTCACTGCCCATTTCTGAACTTGCTATTTTCCTTCAATTATGTCTATTATTTACTCTATATACGCACAGACGCATCACACACACACACACACACACACACAAATATATAGGCATATTTAATTTTAAGTAGAAGCAGATATTAAAAAATGTTGCATTCTCTCATGTGGTTTAATTGCTACTATATCCTATAAAAGAATAAGTCACTAATATTTCAGGTTAGCTTCATTCTTTTAATAGCTTTTTTGGTTGGTTGGTTGGTTGGTT
>JAEANM010017386.1:0-12969 GCA_017656035.1 Myanophis thanlyinensis | reverse complement strand
AATAAAAACCAATTAAAATCCCCAACCGATAGTACTAGGCCAGACCGGCTTGTTGGAACAGAAAGGTTTTTAATGCGCGTCGGAAGGTCTGTAGGTCTGTGATGGACCCATTTATTAAAATAAATGCTATTTCTTAGTATCAATACATGGCCTACACTTGCAAGCTAAGTTCATAGATCTTTACTCTGAAAAGGGCAAGATTGTGAACTTTCCCTGGCAGTTATTAATATATGCAAATTAAGGGATACATTTTTCTCCTCTAATTGGAAAAAAATCTAGAAAGTTCTCAGAAATCATTTCCAGAAGAGTTAAAAAATAGCCACTTTTGGACATAAAAGGGGGACAATCAAAATGTTTTTAAAAAAATCTTCAGAGAAATGCTGCTTGTACTGCATTAACATGGTTACACCTGATATGTTTATGTTCCTAACCAATATTATGTATTCTGTCATCAGCACAAGTATTCCTTATACATCCATCCATAGATATAGTTAAAATTCCAAAAGAACACTAACAATATCATTTAGACTTATATACTGCTTCATAGTGCTTTACAGCCCTCTCTAAGTGGTTTATATACTGTGCCCAACAGGGGCAAAATCCGACAAGTTTTCCTAATGGTTAGGTGCACGCGCATGCGCACCAATTGCACTGCAGCGTGGCACTTTAAACGACGTTTAGAGGCTCCAGAGGCAGCAGGGATCATCAAGAAGGCTCTGTAGACACTCAAAACAGCTGAATTAGGTAAGTAAAAATAATGGAGTGTGTATAAGTAAGAACAGGGGCTCGGGTGGGTGGGCGGGGCTCGGGCGGGTGAGTGGGGCTTGGGCGGGTGGGCGGGGCCAATTTCAAACCTCTACTACCGGTTCTGCTGAACCGGCTAGAACCGGCTAAATTTCACCTCTGGTGCCCAACCATCTGGGTCCTCATTTTACTGACCTCAGAAGGATGGAAGGCTGAGTTAACCTTGAGCCAGTCAGGATCGAACACCTGGGAGTGAACGGAGTCAGCCTGCAATGCAGCATTTTAACCATTGAGCCCCACACTCATCATTTAATTCTTCTCAAAGCTGAACCCATTTGCCAAGCATTGTTGTTATTCTAATGCAAGGTTTACTTCCACCAGACATTAATTTTCCTGCATTCAGCAACCAGCATTCAACTCTACACTGACACTGAATGTTATATGATTCAACTTTGTTCAATATCATATGCTTTTTAAAAAAAATATATCAACAAACATGTCAAAAACTTTTTTCCCCCCTCACTTTCATATGTTCCTCAATGATCTGCTAAAGAACAAAAATCTGACCTATAGATAAAACAAAATAATTCTTAGAGAGGCAGGTGGCTGCTAAAAGCGCTCTGCACTGATTAGTTGCCACTTTAGATAGTAGAGAGTTCCCTGCAGCCCTGGGTGGGTTTTTTGTTTTTTTGTTTTGGTAGCATAAGGAATGTAGGTGGGAAATTAAATAAAATGTAACTCTTTTAAGAATATATGGAATTTCTATTTCATTTCCATCATTTTTCCCTCATAACCAGGGCAGATAAGAACAACAACAAAAAGAAATAACAAAGTTCATTTCAATATACATAAACATTTGTGTTTCTTTCTTGAAAATGGATACAATAGGTACATTAAGATACATTCTTTTTTCCTTCCTTCCTTTTTGACTATGTTTATACAACATGCAGTTGTGCAATAAGCAATATTGCAAAATGCAATAAGCACAAGTGTTGTGCAAATAGAACCCATCTCCCATCTCTGTATGACATATACAGATGTGTATATAGAGGCTTGATTAGTGAGATATCCTGAAACATAAATGAAGCATCCATATTTTCACCTAACGTGCAAATCCAGTGAATTTTGGGGTAAATATCTGGTGTGAGCATAATCATACCTCTGTCAGGTAGAAGAGAGGAGGACTCCTTGGTGCTCTCTAAGCTTGCTTATTTTCTTGCAGACATTTCATTACTCTAACTAGGTAACATCAGAGGTTAATATTTGCCCATGTACAAATACTACATTCCTCAGGTGTGGGGAATGATGGCCATTTTATGACTTTTGGCCTTCAACTCCCAGAATTCCCAAGCCACCATGCTGGCTCAGGGATTTTGGGAGTCGAAATCCACACGTTATAAAGGGGGCATTGTTCTTCACCTCTGATATAAACTAATGTTTTATTGGGTTCCATGTCTCTCAAACTATTTTATTTTTATTTATTTCATATATTTGTATACCGCCCCCCTCCCTAGGGACTCGGGGCGGTGCACAGCCACTTAAAAAGAAATACATAGAAAAGTTAAAAACAGTTTAAGACAAATTAAATCCGGGCTTCATCATAATAAATTTAAAATTTAAATAAATCATATAAAAATTTTAAAACAAATTTAAAACCCCGCTAAGTATTGGCCAGACCAGCTTGCTGAAACAAGTGGGTTTTCAATGTGCGCCAGAAGGTCTGCAGGTCTACCATGGCCCGAATCTCCAGTGGCAACTCGTTCCATAGGGAGGGTGCAGCCACAGAGAAGGCTCATACTCTCGGGGCTGTCAGATGACATCATCCCGACATTGGAAGCCTGAGGCGGCCCGCCCTGTGGGAACACACCGGCTGGTTGGAGGCTGATGGTGGCAATAGGCAATCCCGTAAGTACCTGGATCCTAAGCCATGGAGTGCTTTAAAGGTGATCACCAACAACTTGAATTGAACCCGAAAAGCCACAGGAAGCCAGTGCAGCTTGCGCAGGATAGGTGTAACATGGGAACTCCGAGGAGCTCCCATAATTACCCGTGTGGCCACATTCTGTACTAACTGCAGCCTTCGGATGCTCCTCAAGGGGAGCCCCACATAGAGAGCATTGGCATAGTCAAGACGGGAGGTAGAAGTGACTGTGCGGATAGCGTCCCGATCCAGAACGGGATGCAACTGGAAGATCCTACGGACCTGATAGAAAGCCCCCCTGGAGACGACTGTGATATGATCTTCCAGCGACAGCCGTGCATCCAGGAGGACACCCAAGTTGCGAACCCTTTCTGCGGGGGGCAATGTCTGGTATGTTTTTAGAAACATGTTTCTCCTTTAGGGGAAAATATAATATTCTGCCTTTTTAATATTTCCTAGAATATTTCATTCTAGGAGAAGGGTGGGTGCTAACTTTCTACACTACTGAAATCAAAGGATGGGGACAGTTTGTTCCTTTGTTTCCAGATTCCACTATAGGTCCATATGAATGTTGTAGCAAGGAAAAAGCTGACGGTTCAGCTTCATAGAAGCAAAGTAACGTTCCGTTAAATTTTGTAACTTCATTCCAAGCTTATGTAGCAAGATTGAAGGGAAGAAAGAGAAAGGAAACTCAGAGTACTGTGGGCAGGGGAATGAGTTTCTAGAGACAATAAAAACATAAGGCAAAGAAAGCTCATTGGCTTAATTGGCATTGTTGAATCAACCACAAGTTTATTAAAAATGCAGCTACCAATCACCAGAAACCATAATAACAAGGTAGCCCAAGATGAAATGGCCATTCAGGACAACAACCAACCAATAAGGGGGAGAGGACATATCATATTATCTAGCCAATTGGAGCTGGGTTGTCACTAGATTATAATGAAGCACTGTGGGTCATCCATTTATAAGATCTTAGGATAAAAAAGGAAAACACAAATATGAGAATATTTGACGGGCTGAAGTAGTGATTACTTTCTGAATTAGATGGCCCATAATATGAAGGTCAAGCAGAAAGCCTTTTCTTCCTAGGAACAAACTGATTTTTGTTATATGACAATTAAGGTGAATCCTGCCTTTAATTCCTCACTCCTTTCTCTGCAGAAAATTTCAAAAGAAAAATTTGCAAAGGAGCATCCTTTCATAAAGTTAGTATTGCTAAAGGAAAGTTCTTGAGAAATTTTTGGAGAAATCCAACCAAATCATCCACATAATTTATCTTGCCACAAATTTTCAAGAGAATTGCAAAAATATTTTGTGTCCAACTTGGACTAATTTTTTTAAAAGTCTGACACTCTAGTTCAGTCCCAATTGATGATATTTCTCTGACGTGATATTTGTCACTTAAGCCATCTTTTGGCAAAAAAAAAAAAAAAGTGAATCACCCTAGAGATAACTTACTTGGCCACAATGAATGTTCAAAGCTACGCTATCAGTCACTTAAAACCTAAAATTGCACTAGACATAATCCACCATAATGTGACTTCACTGAAACTTGTAAAGGTAAATGCATTAAGTGCAAGGCACGCTAGTCCATACTATGGAATCTAAAATCAACAACATTGCTGTCCTAGACATTTGTAACTATTCGTTTCATAATTATTTGCTTTGCCTCTTATCAAGACCCATAAACATCCAGAAAATCAGATGTGCATATAAATATTTAGATTTTCAGTATATTATTTCTGTTTTAAAGATTTCTAGAACAAATATTACTTAAGACTTTGGAGATCACTTCATTTCTTTTAATCGTGTTATCCTGCAGTTTTTGCTCTATGCTACAACTACATTTGGAATTTTTGCAGCTGCATAATATTGATTTATGTTCAGTTTGTAATTTGCCAAAACACACAGACTGCCCATACAGTCCCCCTATGTTCATGTCATTTGTTGTTTCAAATCCACAGACAGGGTTTGCATTTGTTCCTGCTGAAATGCATCATGCTGGTTTTTTCCTGCTATTCCAATCTGTCAAAATCCTCCTGAATCTTGATATTGTTTTCTAAGCTGTTATTATTCCTCTAACTTTGTGTTGTATATAAATTGTATAAGCATATTTTCTAATCTCCCACCCAAGTCAATTATAAATATGCTGAACAATACAGTCCCCAAAACAGACCCTAAGAGACTTCCTCTAGCACAAGGATGTCAAAC
This sequence comes from Myanophis thanlyinensis, assembly GCA_017656035.1. Lineage (NCBI taxonomy): Eukaryota > Metazoa > Chordata > Lepidosauria > Squamata > Homalopsidae > Myanophis > Myanophis thanlyinensis. The sequence continues at coordinate 8,090 of JAEANM010017386.1, read as the reverse complement.
TCAACGCCTGCAGACCAAATCTGGCCCGTGGGGTGCTTAGATCTGGCCTGCGGGGCCACCCTGGAAATGCAAAGGACCAAAATATAATCATGTTTTGTCATTTTTTAAATAGAATCTCTTGGGAGATTAATTTAAATGTTTTTTTTCTGAAATTAAGGTACATCATTCCACAATGGAATAGTAGTGATGATAATAAGAGTAATGATGCATAGACAATTCACAACTGAAATAACATATATAATTGTCTAAAGGGGGATTCAATGAATCTATTAAGATGATGGTCTGAAATTAACTATTTTACTACTCACATGTCATTTGTGCTTATGTAAAGAAAGTAAAAACGCTTTTACCATTAATCATATCAAAAAAAGTTTATTAATGAATGTCCAGAAGACTTGTTAAAAGCCAAGAATTCAATATAGCAGATTTTTAAAAATACTTATTTTTATTTACCAACTGTCCCCCTCTTATTATTCCAGACAAACCTTTATTTGGAAAGAGTTAAGAACATCCACTCTTAAGTACAAAATACAGATTTTAAGAATACTACATGGAAGCCTATCCTTGCTACTCGAAGTCCCGTTGAGTCCAAGGTCTTATTCTCTACTGTAGTGTAATTAGAATAATGATAATTTATTGAATTTTTATCCTGCCAAATATTTCCAGGTTCATGCGACCTTATAGCAAAGATACAACATAATAAAACATCCACAAAAAAATTATCCCATATTCCCAAACAACATAATAGACAATATTATATTCATAGGAAAAATCCAGTAAATAACAGTGACAATTTTGGGCATCAGCAAGGATAGCAATTCATACAGAACATAAAAGATTATGATGGTATCTAAATTAAATGAACAAATAAATATGTTGTGGAGTGGATTTGCAAGGTTTTGATTCTCCAAACAGATTTATGCAATATACTGAGTTCAGGAAGAGCTTGATTTAAAGCAAGGTATTTACATATATTTGGAATTCTCATACTTATTTAATTATTAAGTTGCAGCACTTAAAATAAAGGAAATACATTATTTTCAACAAGTTCCTCAAAACCTGATCCACCTCCTAGGGAAATTGTTTTCAGTTTTTTTTTTTAAATCATGGTGCTAGGGAAGGGATAGTCTTAGAACAGTAGTAAGTGTGAGCTTCACCCATAACTTCATTTTAAATGAAATATATATGCTGCCTGCTGGCTTACTTATATAACACTGAAGATGGCATTTAATTTTGTTGAACAAGGTACAACTAATTCAGAAGATTTGTGAGGTTTTGTCTGTATTTAGTTAAAATCATTGGATAATTAAATAATCTAGCTCCATTTTTCCTCGTTATATTCCATTCTTTTTATTTCCAACAGGTGTAGGCAATGTTTGTCTACCATTCCTGCAGTGTCTAACCCATGGTGAGTAGCTGTACCATCTATTCTTCTTCTAGAGTTGCAGGGTGAGAAACAAATCTCCCAGTGAGTTATATTTAATATTTAAAATGGGGGTGGGGGAATCATGACACTGTTCCATGTCAGTCCAGTGTCAAAGAAAAGGAGAAAACTCAGGAAAACTTGCCAATTTTACACTTTCTCCTTTTGTTGGGGCTAAGGAACTTCTAAGGGACTTCAAAGCTCTTCAAGATTACAGGACCTGAAGAAGGATGAGGCAAGAGTTTCTTCTAAGGGGAAAAAGGAGCTTCAGAGTCACACACATACACATTAAACTAGCTTTACTGCCATTTTAATTACATGGCAGCCAAATCAGAAACATTATACTTTAGCTTTTCAACCCTACTGTTATTATAGGAACATATAGATCTGGAGTTCCTTTCAGTCTGGTGAAGAACCCTCACATGGAAGTACTATAAGTAATAGAATGTTTAGCAATTTGATGTTCCATTAAGTCAGTGTTGACTCTTAATAACCACATAAATAGACTTTCTACAAGATGATCTGCCTGACCCTTCGTGCCTTCCAACAGTGCATTCATCACCTTTATAATTACCATCCTCTTTGCTATTGGTTGTCCTCTTTTCCTAGAATTATACACATTGCAAGGACTTTAGGTCTTCACAGGTGTTCAAGTGTGCAAAATTCGTTTTGAGCCATCATTTGTACCTTGAAAGAGAACTCTGACTTGTTCTATGATACATTTGTTTGATTTCTTGGCTATCCAGGGTATTGTCAGGAATCTTCTCCAACACCAGAGTTCAATATCATTGATACTTCTTGTCTGCTTATTCAAAATCCAACTTTTTGCTTCTATAGAGTATCAATTGCATGCATTATTCTGATCTTTTGAATGTAATCACAGCAACTGAATATATTTTCCAAGATCTTCTTCGCTATCCTATTTAAAATCTAATCTGTAGTGTATTTGCTTAGCCAGAGGTTTATTTAATCAAATACATGACTTGCTAAGTTTATACAATATGCTACATCAGAATCAACTAACCTACATTAGAATTTAACCCAGTGTATTAATCTAGCTATTAATTTGGTTTAGTTTTGGTTTAGCTTGTTGTATGACTGCTCTCTGTGGCAAATATGTTGTAGGTCATATATATGAATAAATAATAATACTATATCTCCCTGGTTAGAGACTATGTTCATGAAACCAATTAAATTTGAGAAAGGCAGGGATATCAAATATATCCTTTTATAATTTATAGATTCATCTTGGAAATCTTCACAATAGTGACCCAGCTTCTTCTGGTCTTCTCACATGCAACAAAATGCAAGGAAAGTGTATCTTATGAGTATGAATTAGCATCTACAGATATCTTATGTTTTGTAATAATACTTCGTTCAGTTTCCCCAAAATAACCACTCCAAGAATTTGGCTTGTAAATAAAGTTGCCAAAATTTTCTCTAGCTCAGTTGCCTTGGCAGCTTTATGAGAGATGGACTTCAGCTCCTAGAATTCCTTACCCGGCTGAGGAATTCAGAGAGTTGAAGTTCATCCATCTTAAAGGTGCCAACGTTAAGAAACACTGGGCTAGCTCTGTTCATGGATTCTTAATATTAGTTTTAGCTGTAAGGACTAACAGGTGATAGTACTTCTCAACATGCTGTGAAACATTTGACCTGCCAACTTCAACCTTTTTGTTAAAGGTTAAAGAGCGCTCTACGCTTATTTTTTCTTCTTGATGCTTCAGCTGTTCTATTGATAATTTGCATGGTGTTGAGGCCACTGTCATAATATGAGAAACCTCCTATTTCAGTGCATTCTTGGAACGTTGACCATGTTGAAAGAAATATCCAGTTCCAGTTCCAAGCCGGGAATAAAATGGAGACTGATTGGAAAGAAAGATGCTGTTTATTGGTGAACAGAACCAATATATACACAGTGTGAAGTTCTGGGACAGTTGACAAAATGGGGTTGAGAGTAGATTGGGTTTTTACAGTGGTGAAATTCAATTTTTTTTACTACTGGTTCTGTGGGCGTGGTCACAGGCTTAAACATCACCAAGCATAGGATTAAACTTCACCAAAGTTACAATGTAATAAAGGGAGAGGCAGTTTCTGTGAGCAAGGCAATAAAGATTAGGCTAGAAACAACTGCCTTATTTACAGGATTAGCCCTGTAAAGTTAATCTTTACAGGATTAACCCTGCAAAGTGGGGAAAAAACAAAAGGAGATTTCTTTCTTTTGAATTTCACCTCTGGGTTTTTATACCTTTTTGATTTCTATGGGGTCATGTAGGGGTCATGGCTGGCTCTATAGGCAAAAGGGAAAATGCAAATCCTAAGTGTTTGAGCTAATCTTGTCTTGCGTAATTGTTTATCTGGAGTTTCAGTCTGACCCATTCTTTCTGAATGGATTACCAAATCTGCATTTATAAAAGCCGCCTCAGTTTCTGCTTGGAGCAGGGAGACTGGTGCTGGTTTCTGCCTCCCTTAAGTTTTTTTTTCCATTTCTCCTTTAGAGAAAATATTCTATCCTGCCTTTTTGATACTCCCCAAAACATTTAATTCTCTAGGAGGGTGGGTGAGTGCTGACTTTTTACAAAAGTCAGAGATTCAGTGGACTCTGACTGGGCTTCTCTGGATGGGGGGTGGGGGTGGGACCGGTTTTGGGTGAGATCATCTGGGCTGAGTTTGGCCCTGTGACCCCAGATGAAGTGGACAGATTGTTGGGTAACCTTAATGCCACCACATGTTCATTAGATCTGTGCTCCTCCTGGCTAGTGTCAGCCACTCAGGAGGTGACACGAGGCTGCTTCCAGGGGATTATTAATGCCTCTTTGAGAGAGGGGTTCTTGCCTGCCATCTTGAAAGAGGCGGTGGTGAGGCCTCTCCTCAAGAAGTTGTCCCTGGACCCAACCTTGTTGTCTAACTATTGGCCGGTCTCCAACCTTCGTTTTCTAGTGAAGGCTGTTGAAACGGTGGTGGCACGACAGCTTCCTCAACATCTGGATGAATCGTTATATCTGGATTCCCTCCAATCGGGCTTCAGGCCCGGTTTCAGCACGGAGACAGCTTTGGTCGCGTTGGTTGATGATCTCTGGAAGGCACGGGACAGGGGTTATTCCTCTGTCCTGGTCTTATTAGATCTCTCGGCAGCTTTTGATTCTGTTGATCACAGTATCCTGTTGCAGCGGTTGGGGGGGTTGGAGTGGGAGGCACCGTGTTACGGTGGTTCTCCTCCTTCCTCTCCAGCCACTTGTAATCTGTGTTGACAGGGGGGCAGAGATCAGCCTCGAGGCCCCTAATATGTGGGGTGCCTCAGTGGTCAGTGCTCTCGCCTCTGCTGTTCAACATTTATGTGAAGCTGCTGGGTAAGATCATCTGTGGCTTTGGGGTGAGTTTTCATCAGTATGCTGATGACACCCAGTTGTACATTTCCACCCCAAGCCACCCCAATGAGGACATCGAAGTGATGGGCCATTGCCTGGAGGCCGTGCAGAGTTGGATGAGTTAAAACAGGTTCCAACTCAACCCAGCCAAAACCGAGTGGCTGTGGTTTCCTGCACCCAGATACAGCCAGCTCATTCCATCGCTGGCCATGGGGAGGAGATTTTGTCCCCTGCGGAAAGGGTTCACAACTTGGGTGTCCTCCTGGATGCATGGCTGTCATTGGAAGATCATATTGCAGTTGTCTCCAGGGGGATTTTTATCAGGTCCATAGGATCTTCCAGTTGCGACCCTTTCTGGATCGGGGCGCCCTTCGTACAGTCACTTCTGGCCTTGTGACCTCCCATCTTGACTATGCCAATGCTCTCTACATGGGGCTTCCTTTGAAGAGCATCCGGAGACTGCAGTTAGTGCAGAATGCGGCCGCGTGGGTAATCGCAGGAGCTCCTCAGAGCTCCCATGTTACACCTCTCCTGCGCAAGCTGCACTGGCTCCCTGTGGCTTTTCGGGTGTGATTCAAGGTGTTGGTGCTTAACTTTAAAGCGCTCCATGGCTTGGGACCTGGGTACTTACGGGACCACCTGTTGCCACTGTCAGTCTCCAGCTGACTGGTGCATTCCCACAGGGCAGGCCTCCTCGGGGTTCCATTGTCAGGACGATGCCGTTTGACAGCCCCAAGGGTACGAGCCTTCTCTGTGGCTGTACCCTCCCTATGGAACGAATTGCCTCCGGAGATTCAGACCATTACAGACCTGCGGACCTTCCAGCGCGCACTAAAAACCCATTTATTTCAGCAAGCTGGTCTGACCTAACACTTAACGGGGTTTTAAAATTTTTAATTGAATTATTTAAATTTTAAAATTTTCAACTCTTATAATCTGGGCCATCCATTTAATCTTTTAAATTATATTTTAACTTTTCTATGTGTCTTGTTTTTAAATGGCTGTGCACTGCCCCGAGTCCCTTGGGAGGGGGGCGGTATAATTTTTTTTGTAAATAAAATAAATAAATAAATCAAAGAGGATGGATCAATGGTTGACCCAACATAAGTCAACTTTCTATATTTCATAGGATGACCATCTTATCCAAAAGCCAAAGCAAAGTTTTACCAGTCAAACCAGAAAGTGGATGAAAATTTAATCTTAAGAGAAACAAAAATAGTGACAGAGATGCTCTTGAGATCACCTTGTCCCAGAAAGAAAAGTGGGGACCTGATTTGATAATGCTGTAAAATATGTACAATTGGAGTTATGTTTAAAGAGCTAATTAAAATGCATGCGCGCACACATTACATAGTATTGTATTTGTATTTTAATACAAATTTATTAGTGTTTGCATATGTTTGAAGAAATATCCATCTGGGTTCAGTTCCAAGTGGGGAGAAAAACATTGGAAACATGGAGGCTATTTGGAAAGATGGTTTATTGATGGACAGGTCCACATGGTTTGAGGTCCTGGGCAAAAACACATGGGTGAGAGCGAAGGATACTGTAGATGTATACCCTCTCTTGGGCTTTCTGTTCCTTGCTTCCTGTTCCAGTGTCAAGGGCAAGTACCCTGATTGGTTGTAGGCTCACATGTGGCCATTTGGAATCATGGATCATGATCAAGTTTGGTTGAAGCTTTTGGGTTTTGTTTGTGCCATGTGGTGAGTTGGGTAATTCCACCATGTCCTGAGGGTGAAGGTCTTTTGTGCTGTAGATAAAGCTAGCCCAGTCTTTTGTCTTGCAGATAGGTTGGCACCAAAATAGCTGCTGGAGCTATTATCAAAGGTAGGGGCTGCTTTCCAAGAGCATGTTTCTCCTTTAGGGAAATATATTCTGCCCTTTCTAATATTTCGTAGAATATTTCATTCTCCTAGGAAAAGGGTGGGTGCTAACTTCCTACACATATTCACAACCAAAGCTAGAGGAAGAAAAAGTATTGAATTTATTAAATTACAATTAATTTGGTACAGTGAATTATAATTAACATTCAATTAATAAAATTATTATAGCTGCTATTGGAAAATTTATCACTCAAAATGTTCATAAGTTTTTTTACATGAGGTTCATTCAATTTTTCTATAATCAGGCTAACAAACTAAATGATAAGTTATTTCTGTATGACAGCAAATAACTTACCTGGCCTGGAGACCCAATCATTCTTTTAAATAGAAAAATAAGGTAAAATAATACTAACCATATAAAATAAATAGGAAAATCAGAAGGAGCAAGATGGCTTTCTTAGGCTGGCTGACTGCTCTATATGGCTCTGATGAGGTCTAACAGAGTTGATAGATATATAAGTGCTTTTTAACACCCTGAGGCATTAACACCTCCTTCTAGAGCTGGTATTTGGTTTATGCTGGATCCCCCATTGTCATCACTGGGCCATTTCCTTCCAAAGGAAACAACAGATTCAGACGAACCACTTTCTTCAGGCATGCAACAAGAAAAGCAACACTTAAATTTCCTCTTCTATGGTATTTCAATTTGTGGTAGCTCTAAGTAGCTTTCCTGATCATAGATTCTACTTGTATTTTTTTAGAATAAAACACTCCCTGCACCTTACATGCAAATATTCATTTAATATTGCATCTAATTTGAGCAAAAGCCATACCAAGAATGGTTCCTTCCTCCCACAAGTGAAAAAATAGAGGCTGATGAAAAACAAAATGTGCATTCAAGAAAATAATCTTCCCGATTGCTATATTTCAAGGGTGAATCTTAAGGAAGAAAGAAGTAGTCTTGAAGCACCACTTGAATGTTGGTTCTTAGGAAACAGAATGAAAACTGGCAGGGACTCCAGCTGACCATTTTGGGAATTTACAGGGTCACTTGGGAACAATTAAATCTTGGAGAAAGGAGATACTGATCACAGAAAAAAGATTTTCCCAGTATACTAGCAGGGGTGGGCAATTATGGCTCCTTCATGACTAGTGGACTTCAACTCCCAGAATTCCTGAGCTGGCTGGCTCAGGAATTCTGGGAGTTGAAGTCCACGAGTCATGAAGGGGCCGTAATTGCCCACCCCTGTACTAGGCGATACTACTGCCAGCAAAGGATTGCTATAATGAAATCTAGACAATTGGCAGAAAGGCTCAAACAATAGAGATAGTCCTCAGCTTATAACAACAATTTGGGTCAGAATTTCCATTGCTAAGCAAGGGAGTTGTGGAGAGGCTAGGGTGACCAACCGTCCTCTTTTGGCCGGACATGTCCTCTTTTTACGTCCTGTCCGGGGCGTCCGGCCGGGTTTT
>JAEANM010017385.1:0-12969 GCA_017656035.1 Myanophis thanlyinensis | reverse complement strand
TATGTATATATGTATGTTTTGTTTTTGTTTTCTTTGTGTGTTTATAAAAAATAAAATTATTAAATAAATAAAAAAAGGAATGGTAAGGAAGGAAGGGGAACCCACTTAGCCAGCCAAATCAGCCAAATCAATCCTGGAAATCAATGGGGTGACAGATGTTGCAACTAGATCACCCTCACATCTATACATTGTGAGAAGTTTTCAGGTCTTCACATTGATAGCTTCCATGTCCTTCTTTGGTCAGCTCACTATATTGGCAGAGTATCTGATGATTGATGGAGCATACATATTAAAGGCATGGATCTTGTTATTCCCACTGAGATGGCTCTTCAGGACCTGTCTAATCCTTTAGTGATACTTGGATGTTGCTGTCTTCCTTGCCTCCTCATTGTGATTCCCATGTGAGTGTAGACAACAAAGTATTTGTACTTGATCTGCATGTCTGCTATGTGACCCACTGGTAGTTCCACCCATAAGTCTTAATTATTTTGTCTCTCTTGACTATCATCTCTAGTACAAATGACATCAGAAAACTGATGTTTAATTCATTCTTTGCATACAACTGAATGTCTTCCATGTTGAGAAGGTGGCTGATGATAGTTCCACTCTTGAACTTGTATCCATATCTAGTTGTGATATCTGGCTGAGACGGTTCAAACATATGCAGAACAGTAGCAAAGACGGTGCATCAGCTTGGTATATATTGCAGTTATGTGATCTGCTTTGAGTTGACTTCTAAGCTTGTCTTCCACAATCCCACTGAGTTCTTAAGGAAGGTTCTTAATGACATGTTGACTTTGCATAGTGCCAGACATTCACAGATATATATATATGTGGTGTTAGGTTGTAGGCATTCCTGCAGTCAATCTAGGTGTGCTCAGACTGGTCTTTCTAGACCTTCAGTCTTGGGTGACTATTCTATTTATGAGCAATTGCTGTTTTTAGCCTCTAGTGTTATTCCCAGTGCCTTTCTGAGCTGTCTCACGTACAGGTCCATAATGTCATGTAGCTTGGTGGCTATAATATCTAAGTCTTTCCATAGTTTGAGAGGCAGGCTATTGGCTAATAGTTGGTAATGATGTTCCTTTCTGGTGGGTTTTCAAGATCAGCACTGTCTTTCTTGGATTAGCCAGTACATATACACATGCATATGCATAAATACAAATTTTGTTCATCAATTTTTATTATTTTATTTTTTATTTTAGCAACTTTAGATGGCTTACAAAATATGAATAAACAATAATAATGATAGGAATAACATAACTATTGAACCTCTAGGAATATCACACTCTACTCCAAAATCTGCTTAAATAGCCAGGTTTTCCTAGAGTTATGATGATATGGACCTTTCAAATCTCTGAGGCATGTTCAGCTACAGAAGCATATCTCCTACATTCCCTAACATGAAAATGTTTTATACTTGGAGTTGGATTGCATCAGCTCTACCAGCTCTTACAAGTCAGGCAGAAATTACAGGAGAAAAATGATTCTGAATGTAACCAAGTTTGAATACACATAGGATTTTATAGGAGAACTATCTCATTTAATTGTACTTGGAATTCTTCTGATGACCAGTGAGCTTATAGAACAGGGATATTATGTGGACATTAATGAGTGTATGGTGATATTTTGGAGATGTTTAGTTTCTTGGTGGCTGTAGTATATCCATATAAGGAAGTGTTAAGGAGTGGAGCTTTGGCAGGAAGAACTCAGAGAGTGGGAAAATCCTGCTCTCTGATTGGTTCAGACGCGCCAGGCAAAAAGTATAAAAGCTGTCTTGTTCAGTTACTTTTCTATCTTGCTCGGAATGATTGGAAATTGTAAGAAATAAAGAAGACCGTGTTTAACAACTGAAGTGCCTCTGTCTCGTCTTTGCCCACAATAAAACACTGGTGACGAAGGTGGGATCCAGAGACAATAAAGGGTGCTTAACCAGAACAGGCTCCAGAAGATCAGAAAGAGAATGGCAGCACATGCCCCCCCCAGCTCCTTTCGACCCCAGCGCTGAAGACGGGGAATCGTTTATGATCAGATTTCGCAGCTTCCTAGTAGCGAACGATTTAGGAGAGCTGAGTGATGAGCGGAAGCGGGTTATGTTCATAGGATATTGCGGACAGAGAGTTCTGCACCTCGCAAAAGCCCTCGCGGCCCCCATTCCTGTTGATTCAGTGCCATGGGCAAGACTGCAAGCGATGTTAAAAGAACATTTTGAGCTGGCTCCTTCCCGAACGGTGTTGAGACACCAGTTCAACGAACGAAGTCAAAGAGAGGGAGAATCGGTAAATGACTACATTGCTGAGCTGTGCATGGCTGCCGAACAATGCGAATTCAATGACTTAGAGGACAGACTAACTGACTGATTGGTTTGTGGGGTGCGAGACCTCAATCTACAACAGAAATAGTTGGCTAAGCCAAATCTAACATGGCCAATGGCTGTAAGCATCGTAAGAGCTGCTGAGTGCTCACGGAAGTCAGCGGCATCAATTAGACACCAACAGAAAACGGCGGGAAGTGGAAGCCCGCCAAAATCAAAAAGAGCGGGAAGCATGCACAGACTGAGTGAAGGAAGCAGCAATGACTAGAGCGGAGAATAAGAAGTCCATCAAACAGATACCAAGCAACCAGCGAAGCGCTGGGACGGAGGGGTCTGTTCCGGATGTGGGGGAAAACATTCCCGCACAGATTGCAGATTCAAAGACGCAATATGCCGCCGTTGTGAAAAGAAGGGCCACTTGGCACGTGTGTGTGTTGCGTGAGCATGTCAGCAGCCCTATCCGAAAGACACCCCAGCAAGCCACGAGAGACCGAGGGAGATTTCAACAGAAAGAAGAAGAGTAATTGGAGACCCAAACAAAAAACAAACCATATTACAGTCTGCCTGAACAATAAACAAGGCACCAAGAAGATAAAGGTGACAATCAGGATCGAGGGAAGCCCATGCGAGATGGAAGTGGACACAGGATCAGCCCTGACAATAATCGCATGGAGAACATTGCAGCGCATGTTGCCGCACATACAGAAGAAACACCTGAAGCCACAGACGTCAATTATAAATGACTACCAAGGGAGGCAGATTCCCGTCGTAGGAAGAAAAACAGTCCAAGTAGAATTCAAAAAGTTCAAAGGACCATTAGAGCTGACTGTTGTCGAGGGAGCCCTACCCAGCTTATTGGGGCTCGAATGGTTCCGAGCCCTGGGACTTCACATCAGGGGAGTGAACAAGATCTTCCTGGCAGCATCAATGGAGAGAATCGACAGACTGCTGGAGGAATTCGCAGAACTGTTTGCTGATGGGTTGGGCAAGTATAGAGGGAAACACATTTCATTTAATTTAGACCCAAATGTCACCCCAATAAGACTTAAGCCCAGGCGGGTTCCATTTGCACTTAAGAGCAAAATAGATGAACAAATTGACAAATTACTGAAACGGCATTTTGGAACCAGTTGATCACATGACCTGGGAGACCCCAATAGTGACCCCCATGAAGCCAGACGGTTCTGTCTGTGTATGTGCTGACTATAAGTGTACCTTGAACAAGGCAATGCAACACAGTGCTTACCCTGTGCCAGTGGTACAGCATCTATTGCACCAGTTGGGTAAGGGTAAGATATTTGCAAAATTGGACCTTGCCCAGGCATACCAGCAATTGCCGGTATTTGCTAAAACAGCAGAAGCCCAAACAATTGTCACACACTGGGGCGCATTTAAATGCAACTGGTTACAATTCGGGGTAAGCGTGGCCCCGGGGTTATTCCAAAATCTAATGGAGCGCCTTCTAGCGGGTTTGCAGGGGTAATGCCATATTTTGACGATATATCAGCATCGTCAGAAAGCAAATTAGAGCTGAGACTGCGGAGCATCTTCTCTAAGCTACAGGACGCAGGTCTCCAACTCAAACGGGACAAATGTCAAATAGGTGAAACCCAGGTTGAATTCCTGGGATTTCAAATAGACGCATCTGGCATACACCCAGCCACATCTAAAATTGAAGCAGTGCAAAACGCACCCACACCCAAAAATCAGGCTGAACTGCAAGCCTTTCTGGGGCTACTTAACTTTTACAATGTATTCTTGCCCCATAAAGCCTCCGTAGCTGAACCGTTACACCGATTATTGGGAAAAAAAGCCATGTGGGTATGGGGCCAGAAAGAAATGAGGGCTTTTCAAGCTGTCAAAACCTATTGTTATCTAACCAGGTGCTGGTGCAATACAATGCCACTCTGCCCTTAACATTAGCGTGTGATGCTTCCCCTTTTGGGGTGGGGGCTGTCCTAAGCCACGTACTGCCCATTGCTTATTACTCTAGAACACTAGCCCCAGCCGAACGGAACTACAGCCAAATCGACAAGGAGGTTTTGGCTCTAGTGGCTGGGGTCAAGCGTTTTCACGAATACCTCTATGGGAGGCACTTTACGCTGATAACAGACCACAAAATGCTGTTAGGCATTTTGGCAGGTGACAAACCGACCCCCCCTCCTGTCACCACGATTTACGAGGTGGGCGGTTTTTTGGGCGGCATACAATTACACATTGCAACATCGACCTGGGAAGACTCTGGCACACGCGGACACATTGAGCAGATGCCCATTGCCCACCCTGGCCGAGGACCCTGCCCCTGCGGACGCTATCCTGTTCATCGAACAATTCGCCCCCAGCATTTTAACTGCATCAGACATTGGCAAAGTGATCTCCAAAGATAAACTGTTGGTGCAAGTTTCGTGCTGGGTGGCCAGACTCGCCAGTCAAAGAGGAACTACGACCATACTGGCTGAGACGCCATGAACTATCCCTATTGAAGGGCTGTGTGTTATGGGGGGACCGAGTAATTATTCCAACTGTATTAAGGAATGAAATATTGACTTTATTACATGAAGGGCACCCAGGGGCAGTGAAAATGAAGGCGCTAGCCAGGAGCTATGTCTGGTGGCCTAAGATGGATGAGGCTATAGAGAGGTGGGTGGCTACATGTTCCCCATGTCAGGATTCAAGACCAAATCCCCCTGCTGCCCCTTACAGGTAATGGGAAACTGCAGGGACCATGGACCTGCATCCACATAGACTTTGCTGGGCCTATGCAGGGTCAAACATTCCTAATAGTTGTGGATGCATTTTCTAAGTGGCTTTAAATCATACTAATGAGTTCCACTACTTCTGAAGCCACTATTAAAGCATTAAGGCGACTGTTTGCCACCCATGGACTCCCAGATGTGTTGGTCTCAGATAACGGGCCCCAGTTCACCACAAACACTTTTGAAATGTATTTGGCTGAACAAGGAATCAGACATGCCCTAGTCGCGCCGTATTACGCTCAGAGCAATGGTCAAGCGGAAATCATGGTGAAGTTAGCCAAAAGTGCTTTGAAACGTATGGGGGAAGGGGACTGGCAACACAAAATTGATGTGCTACTTTTGGTGCAACATGTCACTTCCAACTCAAAAACAGGAAAAAGCCCAGCCGAGCTATTAATGGGCCGAAGGCTGAGGAACAAATTAGACAGAATACACCCCGACTACATCCAAGAGAAAGTTTCCGATGAGATAAATAAACAGAATTCGGAATTGGGGATAGAGTCTATGCAAGAAATTATTCAGAGGGCCCATTGTGAGTACTGGGGGAAATCACTGCTATTACAGGTTCCCGGTCTTATCGATTACAGGTACAGGATGGCCAAGTGTGGAAAAGACACTGGGACCAGGTCCGTAAACGAGTGGAGAAACCAGAAGGGGAACTCCAATGGGACCAAGGGACATTGCCAATCCAAGACCCTGAACCCCTTCACTTAGCTGAAACTCCGGATTGTTCCAGCGATGCCTCATCAGCATTAGGCCCAGCCACGCCCGAAACAAAGTTCCTGAAAGTTCCGGGGGCCATGCCAGAGGCGGCAGCAGACCCGTCCTTACAGGTCACTGCCGCAGGAGAGAATGAGGTGTGCAGGTCCAGTAGGGTCCGGCAATGCCCTGGTTACTTACGTGACTATGTCACGAATTGATTGGTTAGTTTGTTCTAGGAAGGGAGGGGTGTAGTATATCCATATAAGGAGGTGTTAAGGAGTGGAGCTTTGGCGGGAAGAACTCAGAGAGCGGGAAAATCCTGCTCTCTGATTGGTTCAGATGTGCCAGGCAAAAAGTATAAAGAGCTGTCTTGTTCGGTTACTTTTCTATCTTGCTCAGAGTGACTGGAAATTGTAAGAAATAAAGAAGACCGAAGTGCCTCTGTCTCGTCTTTGCCCACAATAAAACAGTGGCCTTCAAAAACTCCATGCAAAGAAAATTCAGTAACTCAAGTGAGAGGACACTGGGATAAGAATGTTCATGAGAAGGTTTTCCCAATCCAGTGAAGAGCATAATTGATACATAAAATAGATGTGTGCAATGATTATCTTGGTGACAGCTGTTTTCTGCATGTTAAGGTGCCAAGACCAGAAGGATTCTCTAATGATGTACAAATTTTAAAAAGTGCAATGAGAAATAAGGAAATAAGGATAGTAAATCTATAGGTCTAAAAGAATGGGATGGATTGTATTTATGTTTGGAATCCTTAGGCACTTTAGGAAACTAGATACAAATATAATCAAACTCAATTATAAGTTTAACTTGTTATGACTGTCATAAAAAGCACAAGAATGTTGAGATAACAGGAGAAAAGAATAGTAGAAAATGATTTAACAGTTTGACTGTAGAATTAGTAACAAGGGATGAATTTTTAATATCTTCTTTTTTTTTACAGATTCGACGGGCAGCTTTAAAGCATCTCCTAAGTACTGAACATTTGCAGTACCAGCTGGAATTTAACCATTTGGGAATGTCATTCTATGCTGAAAGGCTCTGAGAATCTCAAATATATGTAACAGTTTGGGCTGTAATAAGTAGGGTAGGTATTTTCATGCAGTACTCTGTCTCTAGAAAGAGTGCTTTTCTCAATATCAATTAAATATCATTTAAATTTATAAAGAGACAGATAATTTTTTTCTTTCTTTTGACAGATGGTAAAATTACACATTTGAATTTGACTGAATTACATAGAGTAGTGATGGCAAACCTTTTAGAGACTGAATGTCCAAACTGTAAGTCATGCACAGAATACTGAAGACCAGCTGGCCAGCGGGAGGCAGGGCATCACAACACTGGTAGTTCTGCAAGAGGCGAGATTCCTTTTCTTTTGTGAGCTTATGTTTCATTGTTTGCAGGGAAACAGATGTTTCCCTGCAAATAACAATGAGAAACACAATGAAGAAATGTGGTGGAGCTGAGTTGGGGCAAGGGCATGAATGCCCATAGAGAGGGCTCTGATTGCCACCTCTGGCACACATGCCATAGGTTCACTACCACTGACATAGAGCAATTGAAGATCAATGTAATATAAGCTAAAACAAAATAAGATGCAAAATGAGGCATATTTCAAGAAATTACACACTACAGGAAAAGAGTGAAGTAAAATAAAATTTAAGAATATGTTTAATATTCCCAGTGAAATAAATAAATTACAGAAATGTTTAAATTTAGCTGAATTTTCTTTTGGTGAGGATGATATTGGGGGAAAAAGTCAATATCTACACATAAATGTATGGAAATCTGTAGAAAAGCTTATGAACAACTAAATATATAGTATATCACAGAAGTGAGTACACCCCTCACATTTTGTAAATTTTATTATATCTTTTCATAAATTTGGTGTTATTGTTCTCACTCTCTCATATTGGTCACTGGAAGTTCAACATGGCACCTCATGTGACAACACTGAAGAAATGACACTTGGCTACAATGTAAACTAGTGAGTTTACAGCTTGTATAACAGTGTAAATGTGCTGTTCCCTTAAAATAACGCAACACAGCCATTAATGTCTAAACTGCTGGCAACAAAAGTGAGTACACCCCTAAGTAATAATGTCCAAATGGAGCCCAAATAGCCATTTTCTCTCCTAGGTATCATGTGACTCATTAATGATACAAGATCTCAGGTGTGAAGGGGGAGCAGGTATGTTAAATTTGTTGTTATTGCTCTCTCTCATATTGATCACTGGAAGTTCAACATGGCACCTCATGTCAATGAACTCTCTGAGAATCTGAAAAAATAAATAGTTGCTCTTCATAAAGATGGCATAGGCTATAAGAAGATTGCCAAGACCCTGAAACTGAGCTGCAGCATGGTGGCCAAGACCATACAGTGGTTTAACAGGACAGGTTCCACTTAGAACAGGCCTTGCCATGGTCAGTCAAGAAGTTGAGTGCCCATGCTTAGCATCATATCCAGAGATTGGGTTTGGGAAATAAATGTATGAGTGCTGCCAGCATTGCTGCAGAGGTTGAAGTGGTGGGAAGTCAGCCTCTCAGTGCTCAGACCATATACCACATGCTGCATCAAATTGATTTGCAGGTCTGTCATCCCAAAAGGAAGCCTCTTTTAAAGATGCACAAGAAAGCCTGCAAATGGTTTTCTGCAGACAAGCAGACTAAGGACATGGATTTCTGGAACCATGTTCTGTAGTCTAATGAGATCAAGAGGAACTTGTTTGGTTCAGAGGGTATCAAGCGGGTGTGGCAGCAACCAGGTGAGGAGTACAAAGACAAGTATGTTTTACCTACAGTCAAGCATGGTGGTGGAAATGCCATGGTCTAGGGCTGCCTGAATGCTGCTGGCACTGGGGAGCTACAGTTCATTGAGCAAGCCCTGAATGCAAACATGTACATACTGCTGAAGCAGAGCATGATTCCCTCCCTTTGGAGACTGGGCTGCAGAGCAGTATTCCAACATGATAATGCCCCCAAACACACCTCCAAAATGACCACTGCCTTGCTAAAGAAGCTGAGGATAAAGGTGATGGACTGGTCAAGCATGTCTCCAGACCTAAACCCTATTGAGCATCTGTGGGGCATCCTGAAATGGAAGGTGGAGGTGTGCAAGGTCTCTAACATCCACCAGCTCCATGACATCGTCATAGAGGAGTGGAAAAGGATTCTAGCAGCAACCTGTGATGCTCTGGTGAACTCTGTGCCTAAGAGTGTTAAGGCAGTGCTGGAAAATAATAATGACCACACAAAATATTGACACTTTGGGCCTCATTTGGACATTATCACTTTTGTTGCCAGCATTTTAGACATTAATGGTTGTGTTGCATCATTTTGAGGGGGCAGCATATTTACACTCTTATACAAGATATATACTCACTACTTTACATTGTAGCCAAGTATCATTACTGTATTTTAAGCCACTGTTTACACACACACACACTGTGTTTCTCCAGAAAGAAGGCCACTTATTTTCTTTTGACCCCACCCACAAAAAAATCTAGGCCTTCTTTTTGGAGGGTTCTAATTATCAATTCACCTCATAGCAGTGGCACCCACAGCTCCGCTGAGCAGGAGCCCGCTGTTGGCTCAGTTCTTCTGCGACTGCTTGCCGTCACTCTCATGCATTGCCCCTGCCTCTGTTTCGCCTTCAGATGCCTTCTGGAAAGCCCTCTGCAACCAATAACAGCTCCAGATTGCCCCAGAGCTCTATTATCAGTTACAGAGGGCTTTTTGGAAGGCATCTGAAGGCAAAATGGAGGGGGGGATGATTGGTGGCAAGTGGCCACAGAAAAAGATGAGGCAGTTGTTGGGGTGTGCCAGGCTTGGTAAGTAGGGAAGCTCCACTCCCTGCATCTCCACCCTAGCTTATTTTTTACCTATGTGCCTCACCCCACCCCTGCACCCCAAGATAGGCAGGGTCTTAATTAGGTCTAATTTTTTAGGTGGGGCTTAATTTTATTGCATGAGGTCAAAAACGTGATAGGGCTTCTTTTCAAGGTGGGTCATTTTTTTGAAGAAACAGTGTGTGTGTGTATGTGTGTCCACACACACACACAGAGTTTAAATATTTCAAAGAAGCACATATAAAATATATATATAAATAGTATTAAGTCTTTCATTTCTGATGTCCATGAGAAGAAATCTCTTGACCTATGTGAAAGGATACTTGATTTAACAATAAATAATCCTTTGCCTTAGCTTTGTTTATTCTGCATAAATCTAAACATTCATTCAATCAATTTTTATTATGATCAGCAAAATAAGCAAAACATAACAACTGAAAACATAACAACTGAACAAGGTATAGTTATACATTCTATTGATGATGAGGTCATGATGCATAAATCTAAATGCAATTTCCTATTCTTAGTTTCAAGCATATTTTCAAAAGTAACCAAACAGTCCTTACTTAAAGTTATGCTACATATATAGCCCATAATATTCTATTATATATTTTTAAAAGAAGCATTTTAAAACAAATAGCTTGACTATAAATGAATTGGGACTCTTATAACTTGGCCAAAATGTATGAAGAATATAAATCTGTTTGGTCAGTAACAAAAATTATTATCACTTTAGGTTGACAGAATGAAGAATTAAGAGCTTATCTGCCATTGTAAGAAGTTGGCAGATAAGAATAAACTCCAGAAATCCAGTCTATTCTTGTGATTGATAATATAAACCTGAAAAATAGCTGGGAGGAGAGAACAATATATACTCCATCAAGGGGAAGGAATGGGCTAAGGCAATTACAGGAAGCAAGTTGACTTCTCAGGGAATTTAGGAAAAAATGATTAGCAAGTAAATATGACCTAAACAATCTCAGATTGGTTTTTTATTTTTTTTCTTACCTATTTTTCCCCCTTATATGAATCAATTTTACATCATCCATCAGTTTGCAAGCCACAATATATAAACTTATTTTCCGATACCACTTATATTTACCTATATATTAATATATAACTTAGCAATAATATTATATGTCATATCATACAATTTCAAAAAATCATATTTGTATAACTACATAACATTTCTT
This sequence comes from Myanophis thanlyinensis, assembly GCA_017656035.1. Taxonomy (NCBI): domain Eukaryota; kingdom Metazoa; phylum Chordata; class Lepidosauria; order Squamata; family Homalopsidae; genus Myanophis; species Myanophis thanlyinensis. The sequence continues at coordinate 2,144 of JAEANM010017385.1, read as the reverse complement.
AACAGATTACCTCACTAATACATCATAATTTCTTTCTATATCTGTTTCTTGTTTTTATTGTCTAACCATTGGTAAAATACTTCCCATATCTTATAATATTCACTTAATTCTTTTTTCTTTGATTTCCATTGTCAATTTATCCATTTCCACACATTCTAGTATTTTTCTAATCACCACTTCCTCTTTCGGGGGCTCCTTGTGTTTCCAGTTCTGTGTAAATACAATTCTAGCTGCTGTTAAAACATGTAGGATCAGATGTATATTTTCCTTACTATATTTCTCTGGTACAATGCCCATCAGAAAAATCTCTGGCTTTAAGTCAATATGTTGCTTAATAATTTTCTCCAACCATGTGTGTATCTTTGTCCAAAATTTCCTTGTCATTGGGCATGTCCACCACATGAAATAGTAGGACCCAGGTGTCTGGTGACATTTCCAGCATTTGGCCAATTTATCTTTAAACATCCTTGCCAACCTCGCTGGTGCCAAATTCCATCTATAAAACATCTTGTATAAATTGTCTTTGTAGGCTGTTGACATAGTTGCTTTATAGTTTCTCTCCCATTGTTTTTGCCATTTATCCAGTTCAATTGTATAACCAATTTTTTTTGCCTAGACAATCATTGTTTCTTTAACTTGTTCCTCTTCCAACTTACTACTTAATAGGTATTTATATATTTTCTTTATAATTTTTCTATCTGTCCCTGTCACTATTTGGTCCAGTTCTGTTAACTCTTTATAAAAACCATATAGTTTTGCATCTTTCTCATATCTAGAATGTATCTCTACCTGTGAATACCAAGTCATGTCGATCCCATGTGCACTTAATTCTTGCTTTGTTTTGAGTTCCCCATTTAAGTTCAAAATATCCTTATATCTAACAACATTTTCTAGATTCACCAAGTTTGGGTGTGTAAGTGCTTCTATTGTGGAAAGCCAGACTGGAATTTTCAAATAGTGTTGTTGCCTTATTTTCTCCCATGTTAACCATAGCACATTCCTAACATCATGTCTTTGAAAATACCTGTGTTTATTTTATTTTATTTTTTATTTTATCAAGATTTATATACTGCCCCCTCTCCCAAGGGACTTGGGGCGGTGCACAGCAGATAAAAAACACATACATAAACAATCTAAAAACCAATTAAAATAATTATATAAAGTTGATACAAATTAAAAATTAAGAGTTAAATTTAGCGTTAAAATCGACAATTAAAATAAATTTAAAAAATTTAAAATTACAAAACTAGAACAATTTAAAATTTAAACCCTGAGGTATCAGGCCAGACCAGCTAGCTGGAAGAGATGTATTTTATTCTTCCCATACCATAGGAAAGCATGCCATCCCAGTTATAGGCCATGTCCTTCTAGTGTTAATAGTCTTACATCCCTCAGATCTATCCACACTTTCACCCATGTAAGTACTACAGATTGATAGTACATTTCAAAATTTGGAAGTCCAAAACCCTCTGTATTTTTAGCATCTTGTAATAGTTTTAACTTTATTCTAGTTCTTTCCCCCTGAAATAAGTATAGTAGTCTCGGTAGGATGTTCATTTTTATAGAAGCTATTCAACGAAAGCTGTAAATGTTTCCACTTTTCCAGATCTACCTTGATTAATTGTAATAGTTTATAATAGTTATCTCCTTTAATTGTTACACATCTTGCTGTTAAAGCAATTCCTAAATATTTCAGTTTTCACTTTCTGGATACCCATGTCATTCGCAAAATCTGTTTTTTATGCAATAGTTAAGTTCTTAACCAACATCTTAATCTTTTCTTTGTTTATTTTTAAACCAGCCATATCAGCATATTCCTCTTATCTTTTCTCTCAGTTTAGGTCCTGATTTTAAGGGATTTTCTAGGATGAAGACTAAATTATCTGCAAATGCCTGTAATATATATCTTTATTTTTTTATCTCCATCCCCTCAATTTCATCACCTTGTCGAATATTTCTGTTTAACACTTCTAAAGTCAGGATAAATAATAAAGGGTATAATGGACAACCCTGCCTTGTCCTCTTTTTAATATTGAACTTTTCTGTCATGTCTCCATTCACCATCACTGAAACAATTTATGTCCAGGATGTGACTGGTCCTTAAATATTTTCCCAGCCCTCTTTTTGACTCATGCAGTATACAG
>JAEANM010017384.1:0-12970 GCA_017656035.1 Myanophis thanlyinensis | reverse complement strand
CAATAAAAATGGTTTTAAACTGGAAGGATAACTAAGTTAGCTGTGACTGAGGATGGGCAGGCAGAATCACCAGTCTTTCTCAGTTTAGTCACCCACACGGGGCATTAAAATAAGTAAGAAATCTCCTCATGCTTTTAACATTTACTAGCAGTAATGTATTAGTGAAATTAGCATCCCTCTTCAGCATGGAAGAAACAAACGGCAGTATGATAACATCTGAAACGCATTCAGGCATTTTATTATTTACTTTAAAAGTTATTATCATTTTGTTTCAGAAAGAATTAAGTTTAAGGTTGCATTATTCTTCCAACTATTTTACTAGTTAAGTGTTTCAAATGAGCTTCAGCTTGCTTGTAAAAATAAAGTATTTACTCTTTTAGTTGCTAAAAAGATATTGAGTATATTTAATACTTAGTAATTTTTTTTAAAAAAAATTTGAATATTAACAAATGCATTCTGGTGGTTTATTTCTTGACAAGTTGTAAGAGGGAGCTAGTTGTAGAAGACAGTTGGGGAAACTTACATTTCAGGGTCACTGGAGTGAGTAATGAGAGCAGGAACCACTCTCTGAGCTACCAGAGTTTCATGTACCCCCTTCACCAACAGCTGAGTGGACAGAGCAGAGGGTATATCACAGGTGATGCGCAGAAAGAGTGAGCACAGTATCATGGGAAGAACAGCATAACCAAGAGGAAGAAAAACACAAAAGGCAAACCAAAATTAGAGGCAAGTATCACTACGCTAAAGTGCTCTTTTAATATAACTAGGCAGAAGGCGTGATGAAAGCGTTAAGTGGCCCAAGCAGGCAATGCAAACCAACTACTGTACAGACAGTTAGACAACAAAAGATCCTGATGGTATCCCGAATGATAATGTTTAAATTTCAAAGTAATATTCGACATTTATAAAGCTCCATTATGGCTGCCTTGTTATAGTTCTACAAAAGAAACTGAGTTATTCTGAAATGTAGGAATGTGTCATGTTCACTAAATGAAAAAACAAAACAAAAACCCCCAATTCCAAATGAAGAACAGATAAACTAGAACTCCAAAACAGTTCTTGCGATTTGTGAGCATGAACTGGGCTCTATGTCACTATTAAAAAGATAATAGGTAGTTTAAAAGGTCGGGTAAACATGTAGAAAATGGCAACAAATTCTATTGGGGTTGGTCTGGGGCTGGCATTTCAGCATTAAAACCTGACTCAGCAAACTCAGGTGTGTTGGAGTATTTTAATTCCAGATGCAAACCATCCTGGTCTGAAAAAGAGCATAATCTTGATTTTAATTGATGTTTCTGTACTAAGGATGTCCATAGAGGCAGGGATTCTGTAAGGCACGGGTGTCAAACTCGTGGTGTCACATTGCCATCACATGACGTATTGCAACGTTTTTCCCTTCACGGACCTGGGGTAAACGTGGACTGCACGTGATGCATCTGGCCCACCAGTTTGATACTCCTATTGTAAGGTATAATTGTAAAGGACAGGAGGTTGGAAGCTGGGTTCCACTATTGGGAAGCCAAACAATGCATGATTCCGACATAATTCCTATTTCTAATCACTAAGAATATTTCATCAGTATTTTTTTTTAAAGTTTTTAATCCTAACCAAGACTTCTAATTACTTAGTACATCTATACCCAAGATAAAAAGAACATAAAAAATAAGCTTGAGATAATAAGATAATGAGAACCTGGATTCTCATTTCAGAAATATTGATTTTAAGATATAACAGTAGGATTTATTGATAGAAAGCCACAATGATTACTTGTTTTGTTATAAACCAGGGGTGGGCTGACTTCAGTTTTTGCTTTTATACTATAGCATTTGTGTAGATCATTAACATATTTTAATTTAAAAAGCAAGAGTACAATTTCAGGATATATAGTGATTAAAAGCATAATTAATTCACATTAATAGAACTCGAATCAGTACTCTTGCATAAAATTATAAATGCCTGGCTATACCAGATAATGACCTACTTAGTCCTGCAATCTATGTAAAACTTTAAACACTCAGCAGGTAATATAGAATCAATGCCCACCCATTGGTTTTAACTTATGTACTACAACAGAGATTCAAGTTGATGTCCTTACTGTGCATGGATAGTGTTCAAACCAGGATCAAATCTGGATCAACATAGAGCACTCAAGATTATGTTCAATTTAATATTAATGCATGACACGCAAGCACATACAAACATACAGAGCAAAAGGGAAAATTAAGTCAAAAACAGCATGTTAGTTTAGACCAACATCAAATACTTGCACTTCTTCACTACCCATTTAAACCTTTATTTAACCATATTAGAGTTACTGTAATTATAGATGTATATTGTTGCGATTTTGGCTGAATTATAAAAAGGAAATACGTCTGGGATGAGCAATAGCACTTACAACACAATTTAAACAAAAGTAAACTAGAAAAAATTATTGGCACAGATTCATTTAGCCATTTTCTCCATTTGACAATTGTCTTTTTTTTTTTTTTTAAAGAAGGCTAGGTGAGGAAAGAGACTCACAAAATAATAATGAAGACTAGCCTACAGATATATTTGAAAACATATGTACAATTGAAGTAAACACTGAGTTCCCAATATTTTCAAATGAGGTCAACTTATGAGAAAAAATATGTGGCAAAACAAACTAAAACCTTGTTTTTAACTTCACAGTGTATGCTTTGTCACCTGCAATATTTTTAAAGATCTAAATGGCCTTTAGAAGCCTCTTATGTGCAAGTAACACATTACTAACATTTCTATTTAATTTCTTATCTTGAATTGCACTGCTATGAAGACTTAAAATTAGACCAGTAATTTTGTGCATGTAGGAAAAATGGCAAGATGGCCCTTATCAGAGTCAAATGATTTATTTTAGAACATGAAAATGCTCCAAAAAAAGTCATATCTATTCATTAAAGGTATGGCCTATCTTCCCACTAGAATTTTTAAGGTACTACTAAAATTATATTGGTAAAATCTGACAACTAATTTAAAACAAGCGGATAATCTGATACAAAGCTGAAAACGAGTATCTCCATTTTGCAGCTTGTACAGTTTGCTGTGTGGTTAGATCAGGAACCACATGTGAATTTTTTTATCTCTTTTTTTCCAGTTCTATGTATTGGCAATATCAAGCAAAACAAGAAAAGCATGCTGTTCTTTTCCTTACTTAATATTTATTTTTAATCACAGTACAGGCAATTTCAGATGTTGTCACTGGAAGCAATTGTACATTTTTATAGATACTGTCCAGTTTAAAGGTATTTAACAATTGATGGCTGGTTTGAACACTGAATTCAACAACGAAATGATTTCTCAGAGCTAACAGAAGTTTTTAAGCAAGCAATGCACCAATTCAGGTCAGAAATAAAGTCTAATTTGGCCTGTTCCCCTGAAATGTTTCACAAGCACATGTAACAACAGCAATACTTTAAAAAAAAGAAATAAATTATAAAAATTCATTTCAAACTATAGGGTTAACATCCTGCTCCATCACACAGTGCACAACTACTTTAAAGTATTTTAAAACAGAATATAATATTAAAATGTACTTTTAGGAATCTAAACATATTAGATCAGATAAATTACTATTTTCCCCTATTCCCAAACGCTTCCCTTCTGACAGTTTTTTTTAACAAAATTGGTACCCCCTGTAAAAATGGATGTATTTGAAGCCCCATACCATATTCTCTTGATTGTAAGGCTTCCCCTGTCTCATATCTAGGGGTCTTTGAGAAAAGAGGAATTAAATGGTGATAGGCATAGGGAAGGGCAACCAGTATTTCTGGAGTAGAATTAGTAATATCTAAAGTATGTTTAATAAACACTTACCTCAAACATTCTGGCAGCTGTACATCGAACCAGTGCTGAAGTATGGACAACTCCGTACCATAATACAGTTAGCAGCAATTCATGGTATGCCGGGTTTGCACTGAGAACACAAAACAATAAGATCTGAGCTATAAATAATAATTTGCTTTCAAACAACTCCACTTATTTACAACTCCACTTATTTTGCACTTTCCTTCTCTCCTCAAATACTTTCTCAAATTTTGTTTGTCAGCTAACCTGAATCAGTCTAAACAAAAGCAAAGTTCCTGCAGTTACATTTTATTCCGGTTCAACCACATTTATCCCCAAAACTGTATTTTTAGAATAGCGGCTCTTTAGACCAAATGCTACCATTTACAGATAGTCCTTGACTTACAAGAGTTCACTTAGTGACAGTTCAGTTACAAAAACTGAAAAAAAACCTATAACTATTTTTCATATGACAATTGCAGCATTCCCATGGTCATGTGATTTACATTGGATGCTTGACAGTTGGTTCATATTTATGATGGTTGCAGTGTCCTTGGGTCATGTGATCACCTTTTGTAACCTTCTGACAAGCAAACTCAATGAAGAAGCCAGATTCACTTTACAAGCCTATTATAACTTAATAACTGTGGCAATAAAACTCATAAAATGGGGCAAAACTCACTTAACAAATGTTCCCACTTAGCAACTAAAACTTTGGGCTCAATTTTAGTCGTAAGTCGAGGACTATCTGTATACTCCATGGACTACATGAACAAGGAGAGTTCAAATATTGGTTCCATGGAGCAGGTTGACCTGATACTGCAAATTTCCAACAGTATTTTCAATATCTTTAAAACTTATATATATACTATTTATCAAATTGGTTTATTATTATTCTGAAGCTAACATACAACTATTTTCTCCAATTAATTACAAGGTGATCTGATAATATTGTTACTTAATGTCAGCACACTAAAAATTATAAGATACTCTGCCATTTTTTGATGGAAAAATGACAGAAAACATAACAGCGTTCCTGTCCTGCAGACACATAGATTATCACTTTATAATGCAAATATTTAGAAACAGAATTCCAAAATCTTTGAGATTAAATTCTTATATCTGATGTTGTATGTAAACGTTCAGTTTCAATAATATACTTTACCCTAATTCCACAAAAGATGCTTTTAGGCTATCAAGGGGAGCGTGAGATAATGAAAGCATAGTCATGACATCTTCTAAAAATCCTACTAACAGCTTGCGGTCTTCTTCCTGAAAATAGAAAGTAAAAACATAAACTTCTTATCATATTATCAGGAAGTGGACTACATTAAGATTTCAACTAAAGGAAACATAGTAATATTTTGGGACCCCTAGCACAACCGTACTCTTTGATCAGGAGATACTGTGCCTGCTCTCAACAGTTCATTCTAGAATGGGATAGGAAGTCTATGCCTTGTCATGTAATACCAAATCAATAGTCAGAGAACCACAGCCAATGATATCAATATTTTCACTGAAGAGATTGTAGTCACTATATCCTTAAAGTGTGAAATCAGCTATATATAAAAACTCAAAAGCATAAACATGTACGTTTGCAAAATAGCAACTGCTACTTGCTATGAATAACAATAATTATGCCTCTACTGTACTTTCTCAAGGCATATTTCTATAATACTGAATGCTTCATTTTGACTTGGATTCTCTTGCTATATTTGTCATTCCAGCCATCCTTAATTTTTAAAGTTAAGTTTGGAAGTTGTATACTGATTTGGCCACTTCTCTCCTCTATTAAAATGAAAATACATAATAATGATCGAACCCTCCCTGCAGCTTATATCAAATTCCAGCGTTCACAATTAAAGAGTGATTACTGTTTGCTTGTATAACTAATGGCTTGATCTAATTCTGTTCCTTTTACTAAAAGGAATACTAAAAATATTAATACATTCATTTTATAATACTGAAAATAGTGATACTTTATTGGAGTACAGCAAATATTGGTGAAATCTAACTTTGCATGATAAAAAGTTAAATACAACTTTTCAAGGTTTATCCTTTGAAACAGAAGGGGAAAGGACTTTGGTGGTAATAATATTTTAGCATATTTTTTAAAGAAATGGAAGTCCCTATCAGAAAATAATAAGTTTTCTATTTTCTATTCCAGTCATCTGCATTCACTTCCTCCTCCAAACTTCTTGACAGTCAGAGTTGATCTTTTTGATAGCATGAGATTGAGTGTACAGTTAATGAAGGCAAAAAATGGAGGCAAAATTTTTATTTAGAAATAGCCATAGAAGGAAGGTGGAATCTCTTTAACACCTTTAAAAGTAATACAATTTAGGATCTAAGGAAAAGCATAAGTATTCTTCAATTTACATAAATTTTATGTAGAAGTTTTAAATTAAGATAATTATTTTCTTTTCAAACCCATAATTGAAGAAAAGGTTTTACCTGGATATAACATGTAAGTACCCCTGTTGCGTAGATAGGAACTGTGGCTTTTGTTAGTACTCCGTTCCCTGCTGCAGCATCTGAAATTAAGAAATAAAGGTCTAGAAGTTATTTTTGGTGCTCAAGTTGACACATATTTATATAATGCTATTATCTACAGTAATATTGTTAAAATGCCCAAATTAGGGACAGCACCTCTATTTACCCAGTTTCTACTTCTACAGAACTAAGTAGGACCAAAATACAGAGAGAAAATTAATCAAAAGAGCTATGAGAAAAAAGTTAGCAATGCTTTATTCTCTCAGTTAGATAAAGTGGTATAATAATAATAATTGTATTTTTGTCATCTAGCTTTTTGCACAAGAAACTGTCGCAGATACAGATCTAGAAATAGATAGCATTCTATATTTTATTCATTTGCTCATTGAGAATCAGGTGGCATACAATTTTTTAAAATTATTAGTACTGTATCTGTTGCAAAATTATAGCATGTACAATTAAAATATTTCTTGATTTTGTAACTTAGGCCAGGAGGAATGTTTAAATATGAGGAATATTTAAACTCCCAAATTATTATTGGCTCTAGAAAGTCTTGGACAACCCTAAGTTTATATTAACTTTAACTAAACAATTAAGAAGTATTGCTAAGTAGCATATTAGTTACCTGCTACAACTCTGTAATATATTAAGAAATCAATAGTCACTTGTTGAGAAAGGCAGCTATAGTTAATTAAGTAAGCAGCTAAGAGGTCTGTGTAATATTAAGTATCTTATAATCTTCAAATGAAATAATTCAAGAAAATATCTTTTTCATGCTTACTGGACACTCCAGAGAATGTTTAAAAAGGGTTGACTGCCAACCTCATTACCTTCGAATAGGTGAAGGCACACTTATACATTATATGCATTTCTCCCTATATTGCTCCATTTTATAATATCCATCTAAATTTGTTAATAAAGTGTTACATAATATTAAATATTAGTTTCAGGATGAACTTCTGAATTACACATAAAACATGAAATTCATCCCTACATAAATATTTATTTTTTATTTCTTAAACCTGTACCTTATCTTTCGGGATTTATAAAGCATGGGAGGGACAGTACAAAAAGATTACTTTTTAATGGTTGAAAACTAGCTATACTTTCCCTTCTTGTTGATGAAGTGGCTCTTTATGAAAGCAATGAAATGACTGATTGATATGACCTCAAGCCATGAAGTAAAGGATTTATAATGAAATGTTTCCTATATGTAGTATGTTTTGATGTATTTGTTACTTCTTCTTTTTATGTATATTAAAACAATAACTTTTTTCAAAGTTCATTTAGGCACTTTGTTATCCTTTACTTTTTAAAAAATAAGTTGAATTGTGTTTCAAAATCTTATTTATAAAACTGATTGTCTTGATATTTCTTTCCAATTAAGCATTTAAGAACAAATTTATAGGAAAAATATACCTACCAATGTTCTCCTCAGAGAGCCGTAAAATTTCCTGGAATTGTGGTTTTACCTAAAACATGGAACAAAAATCGAAGCCACCACTTTACTTTTCTTCAAAATTGTAAAGCATAATGTAATCATTGGATATTAAATAACAGTGCTTTAGGAATCCTTTAAAATATTTGTATCTATATTTCCCTCCTATATTATGGTAATTAAACATTAATTAAGGGCACTGGAAGAAAAAGTTCTAGAAAAATGAAACTCATTTTATTTTATATTTATCTTTTTCATCTTTTTGACCTAAAAATTAATGGTTATTCATTTGGAAACAGTTTTTCAAAATCATTTGCTATTTTACCTGAGCTACTGTTATTTAAATCTTAGAAGACAATGGCTGATATGTACAGGTAAGATATTAACTGGAAAGGCTAATTTGTAAGTAACAGCATTAATACATTTAAGAATATAAAATATTCAACCACTGTCACCATTTTGTTTAAGAGCGAAGGAATACTTTTTTTTTTACATTCAGGTGATACAAACAAGTGTACAGAACTCACTGTGTTAACAGTCACCAGCCTCTCCGTTTTATACATCATGCTGTAACATTAGTAAAAAATTGATTGCAAGAAGTCTGAGTATATTTACATAACTAAACTTCCATGAGAGCTTCAACTAAATGCAGCTTTTGCGACTGCCTGGAAGCCTTCATGTATAGAACTCTACATATGAAGAGTTCCTTGTTGCAAATCAGAAAGAAGTTGGACTGAATCTTCACTGAGGTCACAATGCAACTGATGTTGGAGAAGGCCTTGAATGAATTCTTTATTTGTTTTTAATCACCTACAGTAGTTATAGCTTTGGTTCTGTTACATTGCACAGAAAAAAAAATGCTTCTGTGGAGTCCTTGCTGCTTTTCGAGCTTGGCTGTTTGCTAGCAGATATTTCATTTCCCAACTAGGTTACATTTTCAATCCAAGTAAGTGTGCAGTTTGCTCCCTGTCTACATACAGTAGCTTGCCCTCCAGGTTTTGGTAAATCAGCCATCATTAGACACATAGGAATTAACCATATACACACCATACAAAAGAGACAACAAAAAGACCAGAATACATTCTTTCTAGCAACCAACATTGAGATAAGCAGATATTAATATCAAACAAACAATGGAGCAGAACATAATACTCTAATCCGGACCTATCTAGAAGAAAACCATATACTGTACTTACCAATACTGTCATGGCAAGCTACTACACTGATGATATTACCTAGTTAAGGAATGAAATATCTGCAAAAAAACATCAGAGTCAGAGAGCCTCAAAGACTCCACAATTCAACCTGAGCTACATATATTTTCTTCTAATGGAATCTTATCTCCAAAATATTATGACTCCAACTTTGTTTAGAGAGAAATAGTTTTCTCTGTAACCTGATTCAAAACTAGCAAAAAGAAAATAGAAAAATATTTTGTGTTACTGATTATTACTTTTAGAAGTGAAGAGTTATGGTACCATATGAAATTACAGGCAATCACATTCAGAAAGTTTTAAGGACATTTGTTCAGCTTCTATTGCTGTTCTAGTACCATGCACTGAAATATTTGGCAAGCACTTTTGAAAAGTTATCCTTGCAAGGGAGAAATTATTGTGTCTTTCCTCAAAGATTTGGATAAGTATGGAAACCATGGAAAAATTCCCTATCTTTATCTAAATGGCTGATTATATGTAAGCCTCTTTGATCAAGGTTGTTAGCAGGTAGAGCATTGGTGCCTTAGTATGCATTTCAATTAGTGTAACTTAATCTGACAATCTAATCTTTCTGGCAAATTGCATCTATTGGATTTTAATTACATACTTTGTGTTTAAATGGATAATTGCACGGTACAATGGAAAAATGTGTTGGCAGACACATTTTCTAATGGGGGTGAAATAAAAGCATTTAAGGTTTACATACTAAAATAGAAAAAGCATAATTAACAAGAGAAGATTAGTAATAGATAAAGAAACATTAGGCAAAAACTCCTTACAAGATTCATTGTAGTATCGTTTTAATAGAAAAAACTACCTGAAAAAATGAAAGTTAAATGTCTTTTAAATTCTTGAAATCTGTGATTCCATGTTATCACTCCACTATCTATACAGAGAATTGTTACATTTCATTATACCTTTGTATTGGTGAAAATTTTTCCAAATGTTCGGCAAAGTCGCCAGAAAAACCTTGAGAATTCATGAACACATGCTGTTGAAGCTACATTGATTTTACCAACAATTTCAATAAGCTGAGGCAACCTGAAAAATCAAGATTAAGATTAATGTAAGCAAGCTGATTCTTTTCCAGGATGATTCCGCTGTTCTTGGTGTTTAGGCCCAAACAAGTTATTTTATTTTTCTTTACAATTTTGATGTGATTACAAATATAAACTTATATTATTCAAGCTTCCTAAAATTAACTAAGATATATTACAACTGTTAATGACAACGGTTCCATTTTTGTATACATTTTTGCATAAAACCGTAATGGAACCTGGAATTTCCGGCGTTAGTTACAATGGTTGTATGTGGAGACACCTACATGACTAATCCAATTAAGTGAATGCTGTGATTGTAAAATGAATGACACAATCATTAAACAAATCAATTTGTTTCTAACATTATAAATTGAAGTCATGGGACTATGGAACGCTGTAACCGGTTGTAAAGGGGAACCAGTTGCCAAACAACTCAAATGTGGTCATATGATTGCAGGGGCTGGTGGCAGCTACCATTGGAACTCCAGAATTGGGCTACAAAAACTTTTTATGGAGTCTGTCATAACTTTGAATTTTTGCTAAGTGACTGGTCATTAAGCAAGCACTACCTGTAGTTCATGATAACATAACATGGCAGTGCTTGCGATATCACCAGGAGTCAACCATGAGAATGTGATCAGTACTAAATAGGACTCTGCAGAATATCCTGCACAGTATTTTCTGCACAGTATTTTAATACTTTATTTTAATATTTTAAATATTTTAAATTTAAATGTTTGAAACATTTTAAATTTTTTAAATTTAAAATGTTCTGAGTTCAGAACTGTTAAGTTTGAAACTGAGTATGAGAATCCTAAGTGTTCTGGTCATTCCGGAAACATCTAGAGCAGGGGTATTAAACTCGATTTCATTGGTCGCATCAGCGTTGTGTTTGACCTGGGGGGGGGGGGCTGGAGTGGGCATGGCCAGTTCGACATCATTTGTGTTAGGGGCACCTGTGGTGGCCCAATGCTCTGCCAGCAAAAATGGGCTCCCAAGCTCCTCTTTCAGCTGCCACGGCCTCCAGCAACCAGCCCTCCCAAGCTCCGTTTTTGTAGGCAGAGGTACTGCGGGCTGCTCCTTTGCTGTTTCCAGGGCCAGATTTAAATAACTCGTGTGCTGGATCCAGCCCCAGGCCTTGAGTTTGACATCCCTGAAACATCAATTTAAAATTTAGTTTGCAGCTACTCAATTTTTCTGGAATGATTAGAACAGTGTTGAAAAATGTCTAACAATGTTGGGACACCTCATCTTAATCTAAAAGTAGTGTTTCTGAATTAAGGGGTTTAAACATGAAAATTTTTTGCATGCCACCTGTATTCATCTGAAAATGTCAAAACAGATTATAGCATAAGTTTTGAAAGACATTAAAATATTATTTCTCAAATGGAACAAAAAAGGATAACTCACAGTTGATTGACAACCCATAGTAAGGTATCCCATCCTGTGGTACCCTCATGTTCTAACTGGTAATCATAAAGCTGCAACAATACAGCTAGTTGTTCACGACTTCCGATTATAGTGGCCACATCCTGTAGAGGTGATACAGGTCTTGGGAACCTTGTTACTGAAAACAAACAACCAAAATATTTATGTTTGGTTGTTCCAATAAGAATCAGGAAGAAAAATAGTGGATGTGATTAATTTTTAATCATCAATTTTTATTCAATTTGTGTTCCAAAAAGCATTAATAAAGGAAGGATGGATTATCTGTGTTTCTCCAGGTATTCTGAATGACTGATGCTGACGTAGTGAGCTATTATGAAACTTAAATAACAATATTTTGAGAAATATATAGCTCCCTGTTGCTTGAATCAAACGTATTGTTATACATTATACTTAATATTATATTTCCTAGGAACCTGTGATTTTAGTATTAAATTTCAAAAGGAATATCTAGATTTAATTTAGACTGCCTAAAGGCAGTCTAAATTCCTTTAGGCAAGGAAAATTGCAAGTATTACGTGACCGTGGGATGCTGCAACCATCATACAGAAATTGTGAGTCAGTTGCCAAGCATCCAAATCATAATCATATGACTATGGAGGTGTTAGGATGGCTGGAGTTTTGGAATTGGTTGTAAATACCACTCATTTGGTGCCTTTGTAACTTTGAACAGTCACTGAATGAATGGCTGTTAGCTAAGGATCATCTGTTTGTCTTATGCCTAGGATCTGATTCTTTAAAGAAAACATACAGCTTTTAAATACTGTTTAGTTAAACTCTTATTTTTCACTACTGGTCATACTGATTAGGAGTAATGAGTGTTGAGTTCAACAATATCTAGAGGACAATACTCATACAAAATCCTTTGGGAAGCTTTATGATTGAAACATAAAATTGCTGAGAACTTTATAAGTTTAATATTGCACTAGGAAAATATATCTGAAAGGAACCAACTGCATTTACAGATAACAATAACCTAGAGGGTTTTAAATTACTAACGTAAATCACCTGTTGCTAAATCAAGAAGGTCTTTTTTTATAATATTAAGAAAGCAACTGGACCCCTGCATGGTTTTTGCATCAGGCAAACCAACAATTCAAAAAAAAGCATAAGAGATAACAAATATTTTCAAAACTACTCAATTTAGTGTCAATAAATCAATTTAGTTGTCCTCAAAAAGCTCATCAGGATTGTATAAGAAATTTAAAAAACTCCAGGCTTTATTAAATTGATAAGTAAAATAAATCCAGGAGACAAAAAATAATTATATTGTAACTGAAAAAAATCACATTAATGTGTCTATGCAATCTCTAGGAAGTGAGCTCAAACATTTTATCTTCGAATAACATTGGAAAAAGATAAGATAACCTTTATTGTCACTTCTCTGTCTACACAATGGCACACATTAAAATGAAATTCTGATGCCTGCTTTCAAATGAAGAAAAAAAATACTCATATATACACGTACACACATATATATAATACATATGTACATATATACTATCAATCTTACACTAGAAAAGACCCGAACACACCTA